>JAQFZE010002503.1:0-14448 GCA_034695245.1 Dicyrtomina saundersi | reverse complement strand
GGAATAGGTCCGGGGGGAAAATGTCCAGGGGGAATATGTTCGTATACCCAATTTTTGTCGTCGGAAGTGGTTAAACCATTAAAATTCTCATAGATACATTGCAATACGTAAAAATCTGGTTTCATTGTAACTCACTAGGTAGTAAATTGTTGTACGAATGAACTAGTTTTATGTTACGTCACGTGCGCCATACCTACAAACATTCATATTATTTACTATTGCTTTAAGAAAGTTTAGGTACGTATTACCTATGTAATCTATGAACCTAGATCTTCGGAATATTTTTTTTATTTTTCCTCATATAATGATATCTTATTATCGTACCTATTTAAATCTGATTTTTACCTTAGTTTTAAGCTTTCAATAATAGAATCGGCCGTGGATTATTTTTTATGCCTATGTCAGATGAGTGCATCTCATGTCATTATTAAAATCTAAAAGCCCAGCAAGAGTAAGATTTAAATCGTAGTTTATAAACGATTGTGCCTTGAATAAGGTTTATGAACTACGATTTTAATGTCCTTTGAAATGTGTATTTACATGTTTAAATATAATTAATTATACATCATATGTATACCTTGTGGCGGTAATGTTATAACAGTGTGACATAGTGTTGGTCTATGTAAGTAATTATGAGTTTACCTTTTAAATTCATTTTGATGCTGTTTTACTTTGTACATTAAAAGCATCTAGAAGGGATCATGATGATTTGAACTTGATCATTTTGGTTTGCTAATAGTAAATATGTATGTTTTGTGATGTTGCATTCAAAATTCTGAAAGGACAGAGTGAACTATGTGGTGACTATCACTACGATTACGAGCTCTTTTGTCAACTAAAATTTATCACTATTTTATTACCAATTATTACTATCCAGTGCAGCATAAGGTTAACCTTCGACTAATTAGTGCATTTAGTTATGTTTTATGTGAGCGCCGTCTAAAAATCGATTTTATGTGCAGCTTTTCAAGGTAGAAGTCTTTAGAGAATACTATTATACTTTACTTTGAGAAAGCTGTACCACTGTGTTGATAAATAATCATGGCTTCTACTCTTAAACAAACGCAAACTTAAGGTCAATTATTTTCTTTAGGTAGAAAAAGTGGTATGAGGCGATGAGGAGGTATCATAGAAACCGATAAAAGTAACAGATCACACTGCATGGGAAAAACTAGCTAAAATGAACATCAGACAATTTCCCCTCCCTTTAATAATAAAAACTGTACAAACCTAGACATGAAAATACAGACGCTCCAAACTTTGTGTATGTATACATGTATTATATTCTTGAACTGAAGTGATGAAAAGTGTTTTCTCACAAGCACACATCCACATATGGCGCTCTCAATACTTTCTCACGGGTTTTCATTTCTTGGACGACGTAAATGACACTTTTCACTTGATATTATAGAAGCTCAAAATAAACGTACGAAAAGCACAAAGTGACTTTTATTGATTTAACACACGAGCGAAATGCATACTTATATAACTTACCTACATATAAATGTATTCAAAAGGTCAACGCTTGGAGTTGTATTACATAAGAATGCTTAACAAAATTTTGAATGACACCGTTTGGAGCGAATTGCGCTTGTCATCTAAAGCTAGGTTGTGGAAGTACAAGTTTGTTGGAACTTGAGTTCAGAAGTTCGGTAGTTCTTTTTACGAAACTGTTTGATTACTGTGGAGAAAGTCCTGATGGAGGCTCGGTCAGTTACTTAGTAAGGAGTACAGAACTTCTTATGCTGCAAGGCTAAGGAACAAACTACTTTTGAGGAAGATGAGACGTACATAATTATTCTGCGTTAAATAAAGGTTCCTAGTTAAACCTTAATCCTTTACCTGGATTTTCTAGCCCAATGGCTTCGCATATAAAAAACTATCGAAGTTCCAAAAAATGCAGTCTTCCCAGCAATCTTGGACAAAACTAGCTAATTTGGCTGACCGCTACTTTATTTGCACAATGATCAAGAACTTCTAAGGCCATTTAGATTTTGGGAAAATTCCAGAGGCTCCCACCTACTCCGTTACTTTTCGTAATCTTGGGTCCCCCTGCTCTACCTATTGAAGGTAGTTTTCAGGGTCCTCAGTCTGCTCTTATGTTAAGATGGCATTACGTTAGTATTCTTAATTCTTGTATCGTTGTATGTACATTATACACGCGTTTCGAATCATTTGTGGGTATCGTAGAGATTACAGTGCCACAGAAATGTTCAAGGAAAATGAAGTTTCAACTTAAGGGAAGTAATCCTAATCCTAACCGCCAAAAATCCTTCAGCTATAGACTGAGTGATTCAGAATCTACAGCTCGGGCGTACTCAGGATTTGACTCGTGCAAACATCATTGTGTACCTGCCCTGTGTTAATCTATCCTTCAGCTTTCTATAGTTGTACTGGGTTCTGCCTGGTTCTAACTCTTACTAAATTTAGAATTAAAAATTTCTGTTAGTATGTACCATTAAGTTTCTAATAACGCCCCGTGGGGATTACGTCAAACTTTACTTTAGACCCAGGAGAAAGTTATTTCATATACAAAAGCCTCTTCATTTGATTCAATGCTAAAGACTCTGGGAGTTATTAGGGACCCGGGAGTTATTAGGAGCGTTGCGGTACTTTCATTTTCCCTCCTATTTTTTGTTACCCCTGGTCCTATGGTCTGTTTTTAAGAACAACAAATAGATAATAATTTGAATGAATAACCGATAAATCTAAATAATAACATACTGATATTTTGAATATAATTTCATGCTCTCAGCTTTAAAAGTGGCATTATAATTATGTAAAAACGTAATGTGGGTTTTGTGTGTGTGTGTGTGTGTAAATACATAAGGTTACTAGTACTAGGTATACAACTCCTATATTTGAAAATCTTAGTATAGTTGTTAGTACAAAGCAGCTTAATTTGTATATTCCTTAGAACACTTAAAACTACAGTTGGTTTTTCCGGCTTGTGGAAAACAGTTTTTCTGTGAGAAGTCGTAGCTCTACACCGAGGTTTTATTTGGAAGGTCTGAGTTTTGATTATCTCGACTCGAATTCCAGAGTTTAACCCTGGTAATTGTAATTAATAAGTATAGGCATATGTAATTATCGAGTATGATATGCATTCATAATAAAAGTTGCACCAACCATGCTCATATAATATATCATAATTATACATTCTTATGTATATCCCGAAATATACATATGGGCGTGCTGTACATTCTTTTACCATTTTTTTTTGCTATGCTTTTTGAGGGCTTGACTATAATAATGTGCTTCTTTACTTGTTGCTAAGCTCTACATAATACTATCATGTTCTCTCAACGTAGGTAATTACCTTCGTAACTATAATGTTTTGTGGTACATGTGGTTTGTAAGCTCCAACAGTTTCCATTGTATTCGAGTTCGAGGTACTGGAGCTGGAGTAAGTTGTAACAAGGATGCTCTGACATTGCCGAGTTCTTCATCCATAAGAATTTCGCATGTAGGTTCCACACGCTTGACAAGCTTAAGTATGTTTAAATCTATTTGGCGATGCTTTGCGGGTGTACAATAGATGTAGATAAATGTGTCCATTCATATGTACTAGTTCGTATAGTCATCATCAGGGCAATTGTGTTTTAAGGAACGTCATACATCATGCTTAGAAGATGGATAGTCAAGGTTAGTTGGAAAAGATTTGAAGGAGATACAAAAATACGCCTTTTGCCTTTCTTTAGTTGAGTTGAGAGAGAAGTTCATCGGATGAGTTACGCCTTACACACTGCATTTCTCAACGTGATGTTTAAAGAATAATTCTGTATTGAAAAATATGGTAGAACCAATTCATTTCATCACATCTTTTAAGAACGAAAAATAGTATATAACTTATCGTTAGTTTGTATAAAAAATGCAATAATATTAAAAAGAATATTCTATTCTTCTATTATCGTGTCTTATGCCGTCGAATTTAAGTTGCAATTTGTTAGGAGACTGAAGAGACTAATGTAAAAGCTTTTATTTTTGTTCTTGTTCTTGTATACTTTCAAGGTATCATATAATGGCTATAATCAGAATCGGTCTACATTACTGCTTCGTTTCTTTAATTACATTGTAGATTAACATTAAAGTTGATTGTCGTTAGTTGCGATTCCCGTTATCAAATTGCTTCAATTGTTTCTCTTTCGTTCCATGGCTGTCGATTCGATAAGTATATACCTAACCTACATACTTTATTCCAGTTGCATAGTACAAAAACGGATGCGGGAGTTTGGGACTTTCGTAATTAGGTTCAGTTTTTACTTTTCGTTTTTAATGTTTGTAGCTGAGATTTTTATCAGTTTAGATTAATGTAGGTATAAACACTTAGATCCTGGCGAAATTTTGCGAAAATTCTTCAACATCATCACTTCATTCACTTTATATTCGAAGCGTAGATCTCCCAGCGAAGATTCCAGGTATATGTGTAGGTGCATAATTGCCTTTCTTTGATAAGTCATGTCCAATATGTACGCTTCATTATGGTTAGGTTAGGAAAAAAGTTTGGGATGACTTGCCGGCCTGGGCATGTCCAACCCCGTCTACTTATGTTGCATATAAATTTTGTAGTTTTTATTTTATAAAATATACTAAGGATTATAAAACTTTTTATTGACCTGCGAAGCTTGATTTAGTAAAAGCATTGGACTCGAATGCAAACACCAAACAAAATAATATTTGTTTTTAAAATAAAGTTATCTTTCTCTCTTTTTAGTTGATTGTGGTTTAGGCGAATCGTATGTTAAAGACAATTGACGATCTGAGAGTTCACTCTGAGTCTGTTGGCTATCCGTGTTGAGCGTCAGCGTCCCGCTATTTTTTTTTTGTCTTAGGTAGTTGTCCTTCTTTAACTCCATCTCCGTACATTTCTTGAAATTAAATTCGATTTCAAATAAGAATGTTTAAACATCTCAAAAGTAGTTCAGCTATACTATTAGAGATTTTTGCTATTTTGATTTGATCTAGTTACGAATTTGCTTTGGTTTGTTTAACTGCGATAAAGTAAGTTAAATATATATACTCTTATTAATACATACACCTAATTAGAGTACTGGCCAGTTATTTTATTCGGAGCTGAAATGCGTGATATCAGTTTCTAAAGGAGATATTTTGAGTTAGCATAGCTAATATAGTGTCTTTGCAAGCCGTACGTATGTTTTTATCGCTACGGATGTGTTTAATATGTTTAATTGAGGTTCGAATTTTCAGAACATTGAGTAGTAGTGACTCGTAACGAGAGGTATGCATTTCTTGGCGTTGACTCCCTACCAACTAGAACTACACTTACATTAGATGTCACTCACTCACTAGTAAAATTATTCCAGATGGTATTGACAGAATCTTTATAATCTGTGAAAATAAGCTAACGAACTTGACGACGTACTTTTATCATCAAGAACAAAGTGCATGCACTGCATGCTGTAATTTTATTGGTAGTACATAATAATAGTAAATATAAAACGCACGAGGCAAGAGAAGTTTGCTGCACCCATATGTATTTAGTTTACGAGTGATTATGTCAGTCAAACAATTTATATTGAATTTAGTAATTTAGTTTTCAAACCGTCACTGCTCCTCTTAGTATTCACTTATTTAGGAATCTGTTAGTTCGTAAAATGTTAAATTATTTCATTAGTGATGATAGGAATTGTAATTTTGAATATTTAACTTTGTTTTTGTAGCCTGCCTCAATCATCTTTCTCACTTGGGTCGGGTTTCTTGTCTTCGTCAACGAATGGGACGGGAACTAATGGTGTTACAAATGGTGGATCAAACGGAGTGTCGCCAACAAATGGTCAGTTCCCTCCAAATCATCCGCTGAGCGGTTCAAAGCATCTGTGCAGCATTTGTGGAGATCGTGCTAGTGGGAAACATTATGGAGTATATAGTTGTGAAGGTTGTAAAGGATTCTTCAAACGAACAGTTCGGAAGGATCTGTCCTATGCTTGTCGAGAAGACAAAAACTGTGTAATTGACAAACGACATCGAAATCGGTGTCAGTACTGCCGATACCAAAAATGTCTCGCCATGGGAATGAAACGTGAAGCTGTTCAGGTATGTCTACATGGATTTTGTCTGCTATGTAGTTCATGAGGTTTTGACAGCTTTTTAAAAATAATATTTCACAACGATTTCTAAAAACAATGAAGTTTTTTGTAGGATTTTGCTTTCTTGTCTTTTCTGTGTACGGATAAACTGTCATAATATGTATGTATTGAGTTAAGCAATTGACTCTGCTATTAGTGTTTTCAGTGGTAGCAGAGTCAGTCGGCGCATAACTTTAACTTTTAAACTGTACACGCTTGCCTCAGTATTTGTTCCTTGAGACTATTCCCTATTTTTTGTCTATTGCACGATCTATTTTCTGTTGGCCCACGGTCCAAACCTTGGTATTTAACTCCCTATTTCAGTGAAAAAATTTGTTTGCAGTAATGAAAATACGATTTTCTATATAGTTGTACAACCCTAGATAATTATTTACATTGAGTATGCCTGTTCTTTCTATATTGCTTTAATATTAAAACATTCGGTACTATTTGCATATATTACTGTAACTATATGTCTGTGTCAAGACTTCTTCTATTGTTGCCTACTAAAATCTCATTTATGTTGTTGTTTCTCTGAAAGAAGCAATATATCTGACTCAACTTTGCTTAGTCTAACAGAATGATTTTTTGTGGTGCCTGTGCAAGGACCGAGATTCGTTTTCACACAGAAATCCATAAAGAAAGAACATGCTATAGTATTTATTTTTGTTTTAAACACATACCACTGTGTTATTTTTGAAATCTTGATTTATTCGTTCAAATTTGATAGTTAAACTGTATAATATATCTAGGGGTTTGAGCATTTTCAGTTACTTTCGCAAAATTAAACAATACTAATGTTCACTTGCTAGCCTATTTTCCCAGATATAGTCTTGAAGTTTCTCTTTCGCGTTTCTTTCAGCTCATTGTAAATAAAATAAATAATGAAATCTATGTTTTAGCAATATTAATGATAACGCTGTGATGTACATTTAAATTTTAAATTTCCAGCATTGTACATACATTGTTATTACTGATCGATGGCGTTGGGCTGTATGATTAGAAATGTAAATGTAAAGTTGCGCAATGATATCCAAAACTAATTCTGTTAATGCGAATTCAATATTTTGACTCAATCACAAAATTATGCATGTTCTTATTTTGCTAAATGACAGTACCTTCATGAGAGCCAAGGTTCTAGTAGAAGACGGTCCTCTGCACAGGTGAAGACTTGACTTGCATGCTCCCTTTTAAGTTATTATGAAATAAATCTACTATGTATGTTAACGTCTAATGTACTTTTACCCTTAATGATTGTCATACCTTACCAAATCCTTATCTCGGGCAATGCCGATGAACTTCATGTTTATCAGTTTTACTTTAGATTAGAGCCTATGATATTAGACTTGAAGATTCTCTTGAGTTCTTAGTATGAATTTCATAATTTATTTGTATTTGACGTATAATCATAAGTGAACTCAAGGCTCAACTATTAATGTTAGTTTTACTGTATTGTTATTGTACAATCGCAAATGTTTTTCATCATTAGGAAGAGCGACAGCGAACAAGAGAGAGAGGAGAGAGTGAAGTGGAGTCCACGTCCTCAGTTGTTGTAATGGAAATGCCTCTTGATCGGATATTGGAAGCGGAACGACGGGTAGAACTTCGAGCAAGACCTGTCATTGAACCTGAGACGTTAGCTATGAGTGATATTTGCCAGGCGGCTGACAAGCAGCTCTTCCAGTTGGTCGAATGGGCCAAGCATGTTCCACATTTCTGTGAATTATCCCTCGCCGATCGTGTCACTCTACTTCGGACGGGTAAGCCATTTGTATAAAATTTAATTATTTTAATATATGCATCTATTCAGCGAGTCAGTAATAAGCGATGGGATTTCTAAATAACGTAGGATAAATACCTGGAAATTATTAAAGCAAATTCAATGTTATTCAGCCGTAACTCACAGTAACTAACACGTAGTCATATGTATGAGCTGAAACTTACATTGTTTAGGGCAAGTAAGGCAATACAAAACCTGTACTATATGATGAAGATTGGTCATCATAGCGACATTATGTTGCATGACGTAAATGTACTACAGTTGATCGATAAGTTTTATTTCTGACTCTTGACGAAATTACGAAGCTAGTAATTATAATTTTTGCTTTTGGTTCGGCAAATCTTGAAATATAATTTTATTTCAAGGTTTTGGCTAAAATAGTTTTCAAGCATTTTTAGTAAATAGGTATTCTCAAGATTTCGAATACTTGGTTTTCATTTTTTTCTTTCAAATTAGCAATTAACTTCCTTGGTGATTATTTATGCTATTCATTAATTTATCTCTCTCCCTCTCTGTCATTAATTAATCTCCATTTAAATGTCAAATTTCGAGTTAAAGCTACTTGGTTTAGTTTAGTTAGATGTTCTTCTGGAAATAAAAAAAACATACGCTAGACCATTACATTACATGCAATACTACCCAAGTAAAAATGTTATCCAAATTTCTGTATTTGAAAAAAAATTATTAACACTGTTGACCTGGGGTTATGTTTCGGAGAAAATACAACTATAAATGTATGTATGATAATAGGAAAGTATAATACGTTGTAAAGGGAACTGTGGTTCACTTAATGTGATAAATGTCATAATTAATGTCTTGGGTTTGTTAACTTTAGGTTGGAATGAACTCCTTATAGCTGCATTTGCACATCGTTCCTTGGATGTTAGAGATTCCCTTGTTCTGGCCAATGGGCTCACTATCGACGAGAGTTCGTCAAATCTAGTAAATTCCTATAACTCAACAAAGCGTATTACTAGTATAATGTGGATAACACCATTATATTGATGGAATACATGACTCATTGCTTGATGTTAAATTTTTTAGGCGGGTCTGCAACAAATATTTGATCGTGTTGTTAAAGAAGTGGTTGTCAAAATGAGAGACATGAAGGTTGACAAAGCAGAACTAGGCTGTTTAAGGGCTATTATTCTTTATAATTCTGGTAAGTTTCGCGCATTTTTAAAGACAACAGATTTGTTTCGCGAAATATATTGGTAGATATTAAAATTAAATAATTTGGAAACGAAGTCAAACTAATATTTTTTCAATGAAATATGCAGAAGCAAGAGGTCTGCCACCATCATCGATGTCTCAAGTTGACGGACTTCGGGACAAGGTTTATGCAACACTTGAGGATTATACTCGCTCAACGTATCCAAACGAACCGGGTCGTTTTGCAAAGCTTCTCCTCAGACTCCCGGCCCTCCGTTCCATCGGCCTCAAATGCAACGAGCATCTTTTCTTCTACCGTCTAATAAGTGACACACCAATTGAAAGCTACCTCATGGATATGCTTGGCTCTGCTTCCGATAATTAAGTCTAGTTATTATAGTTTTAAAACTGTCAACACCCATTTAATCATTTTATCTCGTTAAGTAATTATATTAGGTAGTTGCATGTGTTTAACTTGGTTACAAATTAGATAAGTTTACATAATCATCAAGATTGCTTTTACAATTAATAATTCGTTCCGTCACAATTATAGCCATCTTGAAGATTATTATAAGCAATTATTAGTACTATTTAATCTTAAATCTACATATTAAGATTTAACAATTATGCATTTATCTTGTTTGTTATCTCTTTGTGTAGCCCTCACGGATGTTTCCTGTCAATATTATTGTCATATATCCCCAATTTGCATAGTTAAAATTTTAATTTACAAAGCCTATTCTAGACGCGCACGTTAAAAGCAACAATTCGTACACTATAATGAACACCTTTTAATACATGATGAGACTCTAATTTCAAAAAGTGTTCATTAGTGTTTTTAATTATCAACCAATGTAAAACCAATAGGAAATTCTTTTTTATATAAAATTTATTTAAATTAAAATCTTGTTATCTTTTGTTTGTAAACTGAAAGTGCTTGAGTTAAAGACAACTTCATTAATCAGTAACCCGTACTATATACTTTTCATGGTAGAGGTGAATTCGTACGAATGATTAGTTTCTTTACCATGCACCACTTGGCTCCTGTTTGTTTTGATGTTCAAACGAGTTTAGCTAGTACTTATTCTTTAATTTGTAATGAAAATATTAAAAACGTGAACACAGCATGAAGTTTACGATATTTTGTTTTGGTAGCTCAATATTTTTAAACATTTACAATAATTCATTGATCTACTCTACTGGTAGTAGGTTTTCTTTCACCTTTATGTATCATCACAATATTAATGCTTCAGGGAAGTTTAACGACTACATTATTTTTCTAAACTACTTAAAGATACGATTGATGAAACTCCCTTGATTCAGATAAGTTGAGCAAGTGTATAGATTTATAGAAATATGAGCGTGATTGTTGCAACACATGTTATTTATATTATAATTATAATTATGATTTTTGTTTATTATTATCGTTATCATTGTTACAAGTCATCTTAGAAGGTTCGACTAGTGCGTTTATAATACATATTATTATGACACTGTTCTTGAACCTGTTATTACAACTGCGGCTACACTAGTGCTATTGCTATCTTGTTACTAATCGGTGAAATGTTTTTCATTGTTTGAAAATCTTTATTTTGCTAGGAATAATCATTAGTAATAATAAGTTTGTAAATAGTTAATTAATTGCTACATTATTATTTTCATAAGGTTTACAGTTGTACTTGTTGTATAGGTATTAAATAGTAATCTAATTTTTGTGCTAGTAAAACTTAAGTGTAATATGAAGTATATAATGTATTTACTTTGTGAGACAGCAATCAGATGTTTTAAATTCCTGTTTCTAATCATTTCTGTTTTTATGACAAAAATATTAGCCAATGTAGGTATTTTATAAGCTAGTTTGAAACTAGAAATTATTTTACTCCGTAAGTACGTACTTTAGTGATATATTAAAAAAATAATTTAGTGGACACGTTTAACATTCGCGATACAACTGAAAGTTAAATTGAGAATTACAAAACGCATACAAAATACAAATTTAAGGTTATTCTACTGTATTGATTTTTTTAAAGAAGAAGAAAAACTGACTTGAAATGAAACACTTAACGAGACTACATGCTAGCATAATAGGAAATATGTTTTGGGTTCTGGAGAACTTATAGTGTATCTATTCTTAAGAATTAATTAGTATATAAAAGTGTTTTTTGGTGTTAGGTGTTTAATATAATTATCATCCAAAAGCAAAATTAGTACTGATTTCTTACTGTGGGCATAATATTATTTTCCTTATTTGTAACTTAAGTGTTATGTAGTTGTGTTAGGTTATTTGAATTGTGTATGACGTCGTAGCACGTAGTACCAATGTTAGTAATGACTATTACTACAAATACTAAACAAATCCTTACTCACTGTGTAACTTTATTTACAATGAATGATTAAGAGTAAGATGAAATATTATTTAATTTTGTTTATTTTTTGATTGCATTTGTGTACGTATAAATAATTCTGAGGACAGAGAGATTAACAGCATAACGTAGGAATTATATACAAGCATTTAAAGTACTAGTAAAAGTATGTACGATAGTGATGACTGTAGTTTGCAAGCAGAGACAAGAGTGTTCATCTACCAGTCTGATTGAATTAGTGAACGTATCTGTGTACATTTTAAACCTTGCCCCTTATCTTTATTAATTAGATTTATGCAACTAAATACAATTCGTGTATGTTAAAGCAGTTATTCCAGATTTATATATAAATTAGATTATAAGGTCTGAATTTAGTATGGCAAATTGCATGAATAAACTGAAAGATCGGTTGAGTAATACCTCGTACTTCTTAGTTTAGCTCTGATTCAGTAATAAAATACACAAAGGAAGCATATTGGTCAAACTATTTGCACTCTTAAGACAGGGTCTGCGGAGCAATTCGTATCACCTGTTCTGTAAACTTTAGTATTGAATGGAGTTATGAAAATATATGCTGAGCTATTTATGTACCGTAAAAATCTTAAGGGTGTAAAATGAAAGTGTGTAAAAAATTAATGTTCAGGCTTTACATTTAATCTCAAAAATTTACGTAGAAGAAATGTATTTTTCTGTTATTTTAAAAAGGCAAAGTATTACAAATAATATTAGTCATGAAATATAAAATATATTAATATCTTTGTTTCAAGTATCATTAAGATTTTAGTTCGTTCTTTTCTTTGTGCCCTCAAGTCCGTTAATGTGGTTTGTGTAGATTATTCACTAATTATATATAGTTGGTATTGCAAATAAAACATCACAATCAGGTTTTCTTGAGTACGGAAATAGGGATAGAAAATCGGAATAGAAACAAAATATACGGAATACCTACCCGTTGGTTGTTCTATCTCCTGTTGCTCTATTCAAATCTTTGTTAAAGATTTTATCGAATTTTTACATGTTAATAGTCAAAATTATGTACATACGTATAGCACTAATGGAAAGCATTTTTTTAAAGATTAAGAAACAGTTTTCAGAATCGTCGAAATCAAATATTCTAGAGTACGGTGTTTTTTCGCTGAATATGACATTCTACCAGTTTTCTGTATAGTAACTTGTGTCCCCCTAAGAGAGGAGTTTGATCCAAATTTAGTATGTTAACTTAATTTTTTAATTATTCCTGCAAAATTTAATTGTTCTTCATCCAAACCTAATCAATACCATTACAGCTTAAAATACCCTAGACTGGAAATTATTTCATGACTTCTGTGAACGTTCTCAAGGATTTATGGAAGTTTCCATACGTTCGGTTGTGTACCTGTGATTTCACCTTAACGTAACACTTCACTATTTACCTAATCCGTAGATGAATCTATTATACTATTATTAACAATAATTATATGACTAATCACAGTGAGCCGAAAATGCTGTATATAATTATATATATCACCTACAAATCACACCACAGTTGAAGCAGAGTGCTATTAAAGTAAGAGAGTTGTACGAAAGTAACGCAATAGTGTATTTAGCTACACATTTTATTGTTAGGAATTATAAAAAATATAATAATATTATGTCAAATCGAATTTGATAAAAAAGTTTAACATTGGCAAGTCATGTTCACAATCTCAAAAATTATATTAATAAACTTTTTGCTGTTGCATGGTTTTAAAACAAAGCTATGTGATCAATATTGAAAGATGAATTGTTTAAAAGTCTTTTTGTTATCATTACATAAACAGGATTTCAAGTTGGTCTGGAATCAGGTATGCAAAATATTTTACCTTCAAAATAGTATATATAATTATTGATAAAATAACAGCATGTAGAATTGTGTAAGGAAATATAGGGACATGTTCCCATAAACTCTGCAATATTTCGTGAATCTAAAGTACGTATTACATCAATGTTAAATGAAGATTGTAAAATATGTCTATAGAACATCTATGTAAAATAAATAGAAAATATACAGAAAGTGTGCTCCGTAATGGTTGAAACTAGAACTGTAAAATAAAGATAAATAGTATTTATAAGTATCTGGAAGAAGACAAATTAGACCCTATGCAGTTGTTTGGTTTTTTTACAATAATAATTAGTAATAAATAACTGCAGCAAATACAGATAAAAATGTTATATATTGGAAATCTCGGACTACTAGAATTGTTAGTATATATTGCTGACGAGAAGATTGTTATTCGTAATCGTGATGCTAAGCTAAAGTAAATTAAAGTATACTGTATAACATCATGGCTTGTAAACTACAACCTTAACCGTACGTATAAATATTAATATGGAGTTATGAAACATGGAATTAAGTTACACTAGGAATATAATATGTCCTGGAAGAAAAGAGTTTGTCACGTACCTTAAAATTATCTCCGTTGGTTAATTTAAAGTTTGAAATGATAACCTTGATGAGTATGTCAAAACATTCTTGATGGGAAGGGAATGCATGTATCTTGTTGTCGGAATAAAAGTCGGTATTTATATATTCCACGCATACAAAATAAATACTAAACTAAAATCTCTATCTGGCTTATTTCTTTAGTAGTGTCGTGTAGTTCCTTTCATGGATTAAGAAACCCTCCTCACCGTTTTGGAACATTACCTTTTTTTTCACGTTCCCCCAGCATCTCCGCATAGGCTGCTAGATAAAGAATTTTTAACTCTTGGAAAATTGAAATCCTGGCGAGGAAAATATGTAACCTAGTAGAAATCTAAATAAATTCTAAATGCAAATGAGAAGAATTCATTCTCGGAGTAAAATGTACGGCATTTTCAGAGGAAGCACGTGCATAGTGCTAGTAAATATGTAATTTATAGTTTCCTTCCCATATATCATTTTCATAGAATGCAATCATATTATAATAATCCAGGCAAAATTTTATCTCTAATAACTAACGTATGTGGGAGGAAGAACTAAACTTTGTCATCTAATGCGTCTCGGTTTATGCTTGGCCGACTAAAGGGCATGTAATTGCAGGTACTGCTCACTAATAATAAAAATTGA
>JAQFZE010002502.1:0-14452 GCA_034695245.1 Dicyrtomina saundersi | reverse complement strand
TGGGATAATAATTTTGGAGTTGATATAATTATAATGTAAATGGTAAAAAGGGACTAATAATCATAAGTACTCTCAAACTCTATAATAAAGAGCATATCGTCTGTGAAGAACCAAAATGACCTATATCCAATTTAAGCTGGAATCAAACTGAGCTATGTCATAAAAACAAAATAAGAAACAGGCGTAAAATTTTAATTAAGAGTTTTTGAAAAGTGTAAAATGTTCTATTTACATGCTTTTGAAATGTGTAAAATGTTCAACTTGCATGTTTTTGAAAACTTCAAAATGTTCTAATTGCATGTTCTTGAAAGTGTAAAATGTTCTATTTAAATGCTTACAAGTCATATTTCAGTATTTTTGTAGATAGTGGATATTGTTTTTAGCTAAAGGGGGATATGGGTCATTTTGTTTCTTCAATGACGATATGATGATTAATGATACAATTATTAACTCGCTCTTTTTTGACCGGTAATGATGGCAAACTTCTTAAATAAATTATGCAAAACATGCTGCATTTTACAATGCAGCTTTCGATTATTGCTAGTTAAAAAATGAAAATAGCTTACAATTAGTACAACATTTGGAGAGACAGTCCACTGCTGCTCTATTGTGTCATGAACGGATAATGGAATGTGCAGAATGCCACTTGTAAAAGGATGTTAAGCTGAACATGTAATGGGATGACATTCGCATTAATTTAGCCAGTGATCCGATTCGGCCGGTGAATAAATTCCCTGTGTGACTATTGACACTGCACAGTAACATAAATGTTGTCTGTACCTGCATCCACTCATTCCTACACTCCCTAATACTACATTCCGTCTACCGGATTTCATTCCTTTGAAAATCCACCGAACCATAGCAAACTAATGCTAAGATGAAGGAAGGAGGGGAACTCATTGCTGGGGATGTAGAATGTAGGTGGACTAGGTTTATGCTGGCTGGTTGTTGATTGTAGAATCTAGTAATGTAGACCGATGGCTCTGCTATAAATTCTTCAGTTGGAATTGTTCTACAAACATCTTTATACTTGTACGCTTCCACGTACTCCACGCGCTACCGCGGGGCTTATAGCTTTCTCTGTCTTGGAGAATTGTAGTCTCCATAGCTTACATGGAGCTTTCAAGGAATTCATACATTATTGGTACTTCCAGACTCTAGACTACACTCGCAGGTACTGACGCCAACTATAGTACTTACCCACCATGCTACTTGTACGGGGCTGAAAAGTATAAAAAGAATAAAATATTATTGGAGGAAATTTTTTGAAACGCTCCTAAGTTCTCGGAGGAAGCACTGCTATTGCATTGCATTGCTATTGCATTGCATATTGCATTGCAACAAAAGTAAAACAGAGAGTGTACGGAAGCATTATGCGTATAGATTGAATTGGTGGGAGATCAAGAATAGTTTTGGGAAGTTCAGGTATAGAAATTACATCACTGTGTATATACCTATAGCATCTACAATTGCCTGACTGTCTACATAAATACATAAATACAGCGGTATACATAAATAGGTTCGGACTGGCTCTGGTAGGCATCTACGTGTAACTATCTATCTGTGTACGTTTAGTATCATGTTAGGAACTCTCTTAACGAAAATAAATGTCGCTTATAATTTATCGTGTTAGCGCATTTATTCAATACGCAGTACTGCTTCCCTTCTCCTTTCCCAGAGTCCTTCCATCCAACGATCCAAATCCAACACTTGCCCTTCAGTCGCCCAAAGAACGTTTCAACTCTTTCCCTCCCTTTCTTCTTCATCCAGACTCCAGAATCCAGAATCCAGAGCCTCCTCCAACTCTCCAACGTTTGTACTTTCTCCTATATTCATATAACATGCCTTACATAATTTCATGTTTAACTCTATTTGCACGTTCAATCCCATCTGTACACTTTATTCTATTTGTGAATCCCTACATGGACATAAAACAAGACTCTGCATGTCCCTTCGTATCTCTATGTAAGTTACCGCACAAACTTGAGTCTAGATTCTAAAAACATGCTCAGCTCGGAAATACTCCATCGCTACCTATATAACTGTATACCTACCATGCCCTGCCTGCTATTTCAATTCCTATTGCTATTGTACTTATTTAGATTAAAAGTGCAAAAGGGAACACAAATCTTTATTTTCCTCTTAGGTTTTTAAGTAAGATACCATTTCTTGCACCTGCTCATTTTATTTTTATTTTCTGAGTCTCTCTTGACTGTGAATTGGTTCGCATACAACTGGAACCGCACAGCAGAAAAAGCACGTGTGGACTTGTACTTTATTTCTCACGTTAATGTGTATTCCTGACTACTCTCACTTTGATAGTATTTGAACATGCATGTATGTACACAGACATGGAGAGACATTGAATTTCAAGGGACCATTCAGATTTGAACAACTCATGAATTTTTGTCTCTTAAGAAATAAAGAAACAAGTTTACCCCAGCCACTACCAGAAACACACACACACACACACACACACAAAACATTGTAATGCTCTCCAACTTTTTATGAGCTCAAGCTTTTCTTTGAACTAGCACATAAATCTCAGGAAACTGTATATCTATCTATGCAAAAATGTCTATATGCATATAGGCTCTCACAAAACAGAACAAATAGTATTTTTCTCAATACATAGAAACACACATACACTCAATCCTCGCTCATTGTGAAGCGGTAGCGGGAAAAAGGAAGAGAGAAAAATAGATCAGATGTCTATAAAAGACGGAAAGAAGCGTTGCAAGTGAAGCTCAACTACCTTTCTCAGTTATGATCGTTCATTCAATACTATTATGAAATGAAGGATTCCACGAGTATTTTGATGTTCGGATCGCTACTCACACTCACACCCTCGTCTATCGAACATCTAATAGCTCCAGAAAATAAAGTCTAATGTCTGGATGCAGATTCTCCTTCTAAACACCGTACTACGTACACGGCTGACACAGAGACAGAGCTGACATATAAACATTTCTTCACGAGACATTTCCTTCAGTAAATGTGTAGGTGTGTGCCGCACCACAGATAACTATCCTACAGTAGAACATATACCGTAGTTAAAATATCAATAGCTGTATAGGGATAGCAGAGTGAGAAAAAGTAAAAAAGATTAAAGTACCTACCTAACGTACCTTTTATCTCTCTCTATATATGCAATTAAGTGATGGAAGTTTCAAATATCCAGCCAACACAGAAATATATTATGTGACGAGCTAAACTACATCCCTGCAGCAAAGATAGGAAAATAGAAGATGGGGAACGACGATGGATTTGAACGACTTGAAAATTTGGCTTAGTTTCAGTGTGTGTGTGTGTGTGTGTGTGTGTGTTCGCTAAGGCAATCATCGGGCCAGGATCCAATTGGCAATCATTTCTCAAGCTGTAGCCCAATGTATTTATGTATATAGGTGTCTATAATATAGACACATAATGGCTATACTTTCCCCTTGTCTAACCTTCCACAGTTATCCCACCACCACCACACCACCGCCACCACCAACGCCCAGCAGTATTATGGAGAGAGCAAGAATGAGAGAAATTACCATGGAGAAATCATAGCCGTTGAAGGGAAGGTATTTACTCGTCTTTGAGTCTTTTGTTTATTTTATTTTTTTCGCTATATAGTCAGTCGAACCTCGTTGACTTTTGGAATCAAGTCACATGGGAAAACTGATCAATCTAATGCCAATCTCCAATAGTTTCACCTGGATTCTTTCCCTTTATCTCAATTCAAAAACCTCCTTCCTGTACCTGTACTCTGTACCTGTACTCTGTACCAGTACTATACCACTATATCAAAATATATATATAAATCTCTTCTAGCTTTTCCAATCGGCAGTCCTTTTGGGAGGAATGGCATGGAGGGAGTAAAGAGTACTTTTTTTTTAACTCTGTGATTTACATTTATCTCACTGACTCTTTTGATTTGACATCTACTTGACTTGTATACTCCAAGGAAATTTTATCCTGAACCATTTCTTTTCATATTTTATATTTGTTTGCTTCCAGTCTATCCTCCAGTTCCAGTTCGTAACTCTTCATCCCAAACAGCTCCTTCACCCCTTCCACAGTCGTCCAGATGTATGTATAAAGATGTAGTCAGATTGAAATCCTGTAAATTATTAAGCGTGCATTTGTTCCATTTTTACTCAACAGATTCACTAAATTCACTCACACTGATAACTCTTCACAGGGACATGAGGGACATCCTCCTTTTTGTCTCTTGACTATAAGCACCATCTTCAAGTTCAGTTCCGTTCTCAGCTCAGCATAGATTCCTTTTTTTTTATCTTCTATAGTATGATGTGTATATTCTTAAAAGTAAAAAAGGGAGAAATAATGGACGGATGGTAATATCGTGAGGTATACAGATATTTATTCTTGCTGTGTTTGGCTTCACCTTGACTGTTGTCATGGCTTGGGTTAGTAGGTATAGGTATGTAGGATTTCTAACCTACGAACTGAGGGTCATGCTGGAGATGTATGTATATGTACAGGTTGTATGACTCCGGGTACCTCCATATACAATCTCGACTGGATTTTGTTTCGTGATGTGACATGTTTCCAAGGGGAGCTACTACTTCTACCTATAGGAGAAGGTACCTGACAACCCTGACAATATTTTATGAGTGAAGAACGAGAAGCACGGAAGGAATTCAGAATTCACTTAGCCGGAAAACCCCGGCGACCGGCTCTCGTACTCCTCCGTTTAGGGTGACAGAGTCTGTTACAGTATTACTGTCTTGCTGATGAAGCAGAACTAAGCTGAGTGTGACCTGATTTGATATTCTGTATAAAAGCTGAATAGTGAATTTCCATTTGGTTTCATTTTAGTTGAAAAATTGAGCATTTCCTGTCTCTAGTCTCTCTAGCATTTTCCTCAGTGACTAACTTTGTTTTCATGTGTGTGAGCGCGAAAAGTTTCACTAAAATACGTTGATAGTAGGTGTATCTTGTCGACTATATAGATGTGCAAAGTTACTGCTACTGCTACTGCTCTACCGTCTACCGGAGCCGGTGGCGGCGGCGGCGGCCTCAACACTGGGACCAGCATTACTTACGCTGTTCCTTGGACGGGAGTGAGACGGGAAGAAGCAGAGGAAAACGAGAGAAGAGAAAGACGGGAAAAAATCGTAGTGCGGAGGAGGAGGAAAATTGTCAAGTGTAAGTATGTATAAAATTTTTCATGCTGTCTCGGGTGAAAATTTTTCCGTCAGTAATTTCCGCGTGACATTTTTATACAAGTAAATGAAGATTGATAAGAACGGATACTGCAGAGTGTTTTCCACGGAGCCAAGACTAAGTCAAGCCTACCCTGAGGACTCAAGAATTCTCAATAAAGTATCTGGCATCTTGTGTACCATGTGTGTGTGTGTGTGTGTGTGTGAGCGAGAGTGGAGCAGAGACGAGACGAGGAGAGAAGAGGGAATGGACATGCTCTTATTCTTACCATGAAGAGACGTGCACAGTCTGCTTTTGTAGGAATGGAAAGAGTGACCTTCTCGTAAAATTGAAGACAACTAAGTTGTCTGTCCTGGTAATCAAAAGAAGTTTTTGAGGACAATACAGATGGATGGATGGATGCTATCGTACGTCGTAGAGTGTCTATCCTTGTGTAGGTAGCCATCCCCTCCCTCCCTCACTCCTTTCCTTTTTCCTCACATATGAAGGAGCCAGAGCGAAGAGTCGAGAAGAGACAATAAAGCAAGTCAGCCTTTCTTTCTTTCTTTCTTTTCCCTTCTTCTTTCCCTATTGCCTTGTCTTTTGGTCTCTTGGTTCATGGAATTCTTCACTACACCCAATTCAGTCCTAGTATGTATGCACATGATTATTTTTTCTTCCTCTCTCTCTTTCCCTTATTGCTATCCTCTGCATTTTTATCATTCCCTTTGTGCACTCGTACATGCATAGATTCTTTCCTACCTTCCCCCGTCTACTATGAGTACACACACGTCCGTCTGCGTCAACTGAGTCTACACTCCACACGTCCTCATCAAGTTCCGATGGAAATAAAAGGAAGGGAGTGAATGACGGTCTGGAGTTGTATGCACCTACGTCTATAGGTCCTCGTATCCAGTTACCAGTTCCCAGTACCAGCATGTTGCTACCCTATACCCTTCTAGGTGCATTTGTTAGGTATATTAGATTGTGTATAGTATATGTGAAGAAATTATTTGGTAGTTGGTAGTTGGTAAGTTTCCATACTCTCTTTCTCTTCCTATTTCTCCTTCGATTTTGAGATTTGGTGGAATGTTTCAAGTAGATTTCCATGAGCTCTCCAGCCAGATAGACGTTGGAGTTGGAGTTGGTCCCATCCTACATGTGTCTTCCCCTGCTTTCTTTCGCCGAGTCTGGTTGGGTCTGGCAGGGTAAATCAACTCTATTGAATTGCTATCAAGTTATTCGGAAATGAGAAATGGGAGACTGTGTTGGTTTCCCGTTGTTCACGCCGTACAATGCACTGCCCTCCGAGTCATGGAGTAGTTGGAGTACAGAGTGCTACGTGCCCTTATTTACATACATATACGGAGCCTCTCTGGATCGAGTACTTGGATTGCTGGATTTGACTATATAGGACAAGGAATGGGAAATAGGATGAAGATGTAGTGTGGACAGAGAGTCTGGCCTGGTCTGGTCTGGTGGAGACTGGGACATGGGTGAGCCAATTCAATACAATTATTGCCATCGGAAAAAGCCCAGGACCAAACATTACATTGGATGAGTCGGAGAAAGACAAGTGTGTGGTTGAAGAGAGGCAATTTCCTCTCTCAACTGAACTTCTTTATTCCAAACTATCACCAGCATCTTACTACCATTTCATTTCCTCCATCCATCCCATATAGAGTAACTTACCCATTCGTCACGAGCCAGACCACCACCACCACCACCACCACTAAAACTACAACTTGAACAGTCCAACTTACATGTAACTCGGATCGAACCAATGTAAATACATATCCAAATCCCCTTCGTATGAGATGTGTATCTAGATTTTCACTTTTCCACTGGATACTTTCCCTTTCTGTGTGTCTCTCTCTCTCTAATAATAATGCTGGATGTGTACCGTTGTCTTTCCCCCCACTTCCGCCTGTGACTGGATCTCTGGACTCTGGCTGGATGGATGCTACAGGACCAAAATTCCAACTCCTACCAACCAACCACCGACCTACATAGAGACCCTGAAAACTAGTTATTCCGTCTGAGAGTGAAGGTGAACGTGACGACAGTCCTGTCGGTCAACAAACTCGTCTTGTTTAGTTTTTGGTCTTGGCTTTTTCAATGGTTATTTGTTTTCTTTCTTGGGAGAAAACTACAATACATTTTGGGTGATAGGGAGCATCCGTGAAGTGGAGAAGAATGGAGAGGGCGAAGCTGAGAGGAAAGAGAAATTCTCATCCACACAGACAGAGTTGCTTTCTATTTTCTATACCGTTACCAGTATGAGTGTGTGTGTGTGTTCGTGTCTGTTTCTATGTTAGTACCTTCGTAGGTTGTTGCTATAGGATTGGAGGGAGAATCGCTGGACCATCAATCACTCGAGGTTTTCGCCTACCGCGTCAACTTTCATCACGACTTTTTGTAAAGAGCTCTCGCTCTCTCTCTCTCTCCATTCTTCTATTCCACTCTTTATTTCAACTTACCAACCTGCAAACTCCGCGTCCAACTCCAACAGAAATCAACCGTATTGAATTCTTCTTCTTCTTCTTGGCTTTCTCCACACATGAATGTATCTGTGAGCGTCTTTCGGTTTTCACCACTATAGAGATTCGTGGGCCCGAATGTTTGTTTTGAGTATTTACAGTGAAAGAGATAGTTGTATATAGAGCTGTTCTTTGTAGTGGCTGCGGTGCGGGGCCGGAGCTGAGCAGGTTAGGACTGTGTATGGAGGTGGAATGCTCAGAATGTAGGTAATAAGAAAGGAAGGTAGCATTGGGATTCGTTCAATTCAGATGCTGCCACAGAGATACACACCCGCAGACCCACACACACACACACACACGTAGAGTTGATAGTTGTTTTCCAAGTATATACTTTTCTGTAGTCTGTAGCCATTAGATTTCTTCTTTTCCATAAATCTCTCACGCCCATTTACACTATTCACTGGGCAAACTATGTCTTCCTTCATTGTTCACTCGAAAGTGTCCGAACCTAATGCAGTGTCCACCTTTCCACAGTGAAAGTGAAGCTAAAGTCAGTAGACCGAGAGAGCCACACGCTTCCATTGCCACACAGCAAGCCAACCCAAGATTAAGCGTCATCTTGCACGGCATTTCGTCCTACCTCATTTCTACTAAATCACGAGATCTTCCATCATAGAAGTTCCTTTGGTTGGTCTGTATATATCTATACATATATCCTATAGCCGTAGCCGTAGCCTTGGAAGGTGTGTGTGCAGTATGTGCTCCCGATTCTTTTCTCCCTCATCTCATCTCCGCGTCTTCATTCTTATCCAACTTCTCCTCGTCTTCCTCGACTTCCTTCTCCTTGTTTCCACCTAAAGCCACCAGGAAGGAATGAAAAAGGAAAGAAATGAAACTAAATCAGCTATCTTGAACCTCTTGCCTTTCTCCTTTCTAACTAGTCTCACTTCCTTTCTCCTTTCCGGTCTTCCCTCCTGTCCAATGCCAAGCAGGAGCACGGAGCAGTGCGGACATGACCCTCCTTGCGGAATCTATAACATGGAGAACTACTGGGCATTGGGTAGCTACGTGGCAGGAGAATGAGACGAGAAGAAAGAGTTCATTATAAAGACGCACTTTTGTTGGAGGTAGTTTCCCTGAAATCTCAAGAAAATAGAAAGAAAAGAAAAAGTGCCCGATGTTGACTCACAATTTCAATACGATACTTCCGTGGAACTATAATACCTACCTGCGTATGTATAAAATTTGGAATCAAATCTTTCACGTTATACCTTGCTACGTGGAGCCAGACGAACAGGAAAGAAGGAAAGAAGTGTGGCTCCGTTACATTAAGAACGTTCCTGGACCAGAACCCGCATGCATAGGTTGTTTGTGTGTAGGTTGTATGTGTGTTAAAAAACATGGAAACACAATGCAATATAGTTTAGAGGAGTCCGCCCTGTACAAAAGTCCAGGACTGCGTAAAGTTGAAATTGGAAAAATAATAAAGTTTTAGGAGCTACGATTAGTTGAAACGATTCAGTGGACATTTCAGAGTTGTTGGTGATTCAGGAAAGACATGGGAGAGGAACAGAGAGTGCCGGTCCATTGTCCATACACGAACTGTGTGACTAATAGAACATAGCTACACGTCTACTCGCTCCGTTTGTTAGCAATAGTAATTGAACCAGAACCTATGGATACACACTACTGCTCAGGGATAGACAGACAGAGAGAGAGAGACTCACGTAGGTACGTCTGAGAAGGGAGCAGGAAGGACGGATTGTTTGATCCTTGTCTTGGTCCGCTCCAGTCCAGTCTATATTGCTCATAAGTATTTATTAAAAAACATAGGAAAGCTTTTATGGGAATTAGTTAGCGGAGAACAACAGGGGAAGAAATCTTGGAAGTTCCCGTACAGCAGACGCTCTATGTTCGTATATTATTAAGACGAGGAGAGTTCCAAAAGTCTTTGGGTCAAAACCTAATTTCTTGTAATTGCAACAGCAAAATGTCGTTCCACTTTTTGACTCGCCGCTCTCACAAAGTCTCTCTCTCTCTTTCCGATCTATTTCTTGAGTTGCATTTAATGGAAGTGGAGTCGTTGGAGACAAAGCAACTTCTTCTTCTTCCTCCTCCCAACAGTCATCAACTCCTGACTCAAGGCTCAACGTGTGGGAGGGAGAGACGACCCAAAGTTAAAATGGACGAAGCAGAGGAATGAGAAAAGAATGGTCCGAGCTCAAGTTACTCTTTCACCAGCCAAACAGAAAATGTTATTAACTCAAATACACCTATATACATGTATGCAATATACACAGCTGGTCGTACTTATTCTGTCTCTCTTAATGCCACAGCTTTTAAACTCAGTCAGACTCCTCTCTCTCTCTCTCTCTCTCGCCCTCATAGAAATTTATGTGAGACTTTCAAACAGAGAGAAAGAGAGAGAGACTACACCGAATTCCAATGGTTACGAATCAAATCGCACTAGTAGATTACCCGAGGCCAGGAAGTAAGGTCAACTGGATTTGCTGGGCTCCAAGTCTTTTTCTCCCTTCCTCTCCCGACAATATATATAGTCGCGGGCAGGGCTGTATCTCCGAGTTGTAAATTTTTTGTGGGTCGTCGTGTTCAGTTTCAGTAGTGCAAAAACGTATTGACGGGACCGTTAAGTGTAGAACCGTATGTAACATTTGATATGGTCAGGACGTCAACCAAGGACGACGGAAAATAAAGAGAAAAGTTTTTGGCTCCCATGTAGAGGCGAACAATTTGATGGGGCACACAAGGGGAAAAAAAATACAGTCTCAAAGAGTTACTGAGAATGAGAAGGGAGTGGAAATAGACTGTCACTACAACTCTGCACATAATTTGTGTCTTGAAATACATACAGATCTACTTGTGTATATCAACATATGTGTGTCTATATAGAGTCCACAGTTTACAATCTAGAGACCATACAGAGTATTACAGAGACAAGTTTCGGAGGTACTACCTACCTATAGCTAGGTAGGTACATGGAGAGGGGAGGCTGACAGCTCTTCTCGAGTAATTTAGAGATTATACTCTCATTTCCAATATCCATCATAGACTGAGGGAAAAACTATATTCCTACCGGGAATTCAAGGAGAGTGTCATTGATTAGATCGTCGTCGAGAAACAGAGAAGATGCATTTCATGCTTAAAGAGAAATTTGGACAGTAATGTAAAACGTCACATCTTGCTTGATGCGTCCCGTTAATGCTCCATGGATCTACCTTGATTCCATATAGAGTTGACTTTGGAGTACGCGTATATATTTGGACAGCACATGTTGCAATGGAGGAGTATGATGATGACTGTGATAAGTACCTACGATGGATATGATGGGCCTCGTCGGATCGGACGTTGTTGGAGTCATGTAGAGAAATGCTACAGCTGGGAGTTGATACTCTTTTCACATTCGTAGTCGTAGTCGGAGTCGGAGTCGTACACTCAATAATCTGCGGAAGGGAAAGGAGGACGATGGAGTTCTTCAGGAGAGACATTCATTCGCCTCACTGACTAGAATCCAATAACTCCGTGAAAGCTATATGAGATGGACAGATTCTTCATATTATGAACTGATCCTATCAATCACTGAGATTTATATTGCATCCTCAATGTAATGTCAGTCTTCTCAACCAGTCACCTATTTTACACTCCCTTGCTTTCTTGTTTAACAAAACTTCTTCTTTTTTCCTGTCTTCAAATATTATACTTATGAGCCAAGCCCTATAGTCAAGTACCAAGAAAAAAAATTTGTTTTCTCGGCTTCTTTACATACGTATAAAAGCATGAATATATATTCTTGAGGAATGCGTATCTTTTGTACGCTCACACTGCGAACCTTCTACAGACCCTCCTACAACGGATCCTTCAGAGTATAAGAATTAAATTATTCCTCCTCCTCCTTCCGTTTCAACTTACGATTAGACTACAAACGCACGGGGCACGTATTTGTATGTGTCCATATATGGATGAATGGTTGCATAGTTTTACAGTCTACAAATCTTGGGCTTCTTCTTCTTCTTCTATTCGCACCGACCTTGAGGAAACTCGTTTATCTCATGTTACCACCTGGAGTCAATTCGCTCGGATACGCTAAATCTGCTGTAGAAGAATATCCAGCAGAAGAGGAACAAACTCTCACAGTGTGCGATGTTACCGGATATAGAGAAGTATATATAGTCTATAAGATATTTACAGATCAAATACCATCTTAAATATCTCGTTTCTCGTAGAAATTCCAACGTGAATTCCATTGACATTATTTCACCCGAATCCCAACATTTACTCCTGTCACTTACAATTAGATCACAAGTGGAGTATTGGATCCGGACAAAAATTATTCTTTTAGGCTGAGGGCGAACTGGAAGAGACGAGAAGAATTGAGTTTCAAATTTCAAACGAGTTTCCGTGAAAGTCGGAGTGACAGATGGTTCAAACGATTTCATGGCGTTGTGATAACATTTATGCTGTAAGTATTTGCGACATAGATAGATAGTTCATGTTTTTGTTCTTTGTATAGCTTTTGAGGAATTATTACATTTAGCAGTGAATATTGATCAAGTATTTAAATGCAGTTGTGTAATTTTCTCCTATTGCTCGGGCTAAATGCCATTTACCATCATCATGATTATTATTATGTCTCATCCAAAACGCCATTTTTATACATTGTTGGATGGGGTGACGTGGTAGTCACTTGGAACATGGGTTGTTTTCGGCTGTAATGTAGTAGGTTATGTAAAACAATAAATATTTACTGATATCAGGCCGCACCACATTTCCGGATTTTTTAATCTAAATTTCCGGATTTGATTATTGCGTTACAAATAAAGTGCACATAACATGTGTGGTCTGCACCCAAGTTAATAGTTCTAATGAAAACTTTAAACTCTTAAAGCGTATAGCACGATTAAGGTCATAAACTGCGTTAAATATTAACAAATAAAAGTAGAATTAATTTTGTTTCCCCGAATTCCGGATTTTCCGGAATTTTTTCAACGAATTTCCATATTCTTCCGACCTTTTTTTCATTTCCAAGCTTACTAACCATAAGGAAGCTATTTTATTGGCAAGTCAGGGTATCATACGTTTTTCCGGATTTATCCAGAATTTCCGGATTGGAGCGCCCTACCTATGTCCAACCCTAGGTCATGTTATTAGTGAATAAATTGTGAGTAGGATGAAGGTGGGTAATTGCGGGAGGTGTTTTAATGGTGGCCGCCTGATAAAATTCGTATTAGTTGAAAGCTTTTGAAACTCAGAGTTGTGAAATGAATAATGAGGAACTTTGAGAGCAAAAATTAGTTCTTGTTCTATACATTCGACTCGTTTCAGATATACAGCTGATTGTCACCATTAGCACACCGTCCACAATTATCCACACTCACCTTATATTATTATTGTACGCTGTGGTGTATACATAATGGTGATTATACTAATCATAACCTGCACATTAATACCGACTACGCTGTATAAATAGTAGGAGTACTACTGTATGTCTCATAATATTAAACTCATCCCTGTTTGTGGGGTTTACTTCCTCCCAAGAAGGAATTTTCCGGCAAGATATTTATTTTAAGATTGCAACTCACTATTAAGTATGATTCGACTTTGATTGACCCCCAGGGATCACGTGGTTCTCATGTAAATAATTAAAACCCGAAACTGGGGTGTCTCATAATTTTAAACTCACTTAACGGTTTTTAAAATTCAAATGGCAATATCTCCCGACTCAACAAGTAAAAAATTACGAAAATTGGTATGCACACATATTACAAAATATGACTAGAATTATTCACTTTGATCATCGGGTCATTGTAGCACTGGTAGCGTTGGAGACGATTGGTCAGACTGATGTCAACTTTTTCCCCCGTTTGATTACGTAGGAAAGGGACGACTAGCTTCACTAACTTCTTATGCATGTACTCACGCAAATGTCAACTGATTGTAATAAAAAGAAGTCGGGCGCAAACAAAATTAAATTAGGTACCTACAAAACGGAGAAACACTTAACACTCAGGTGACTTGGGGGGTCACGAGACGCCTAAGTAACCTGAGTGTTAAGTGTTGTACCGTTTTGTAGGTAATTTAATTGTTTGTGCCGTAGAAGACAAGTCATTGCAGACAGACAAGTTGCGTTAATTAATAAAGGACCAAAAGTTCTTCCATTTCCATTGACAAATACAAATCAAGATTAAAATGGAGCAACTTAACCAAGCAAAAGTAGCTTTTGAATATGCTCGAAAGTAAGCTGGCAACTGACTACAGTACAGTGACAAGTCGCAACGACGGACGCCTTCTCTTTTCTTCTACTGTTGCATTGAATGTAGTAAATTATTATTACCTTTTTGAGTTGCTGATTCTAATGTCGGCTAGTTTCGACTAACTATGAGTAATGTAGCTAAAGTTAGACAGTGAAATACATAGTAGTACTGCGCGTAAATGTGATCACCCCTTAAATGTGATCAGCGGCCGCCGTTCAAATATTACCGACTTTAAAAATCTGTCCAACTAATATCCATACAGCTTATGGTCTCAACTATCTTTACTACTGATTTCAGCTTCTTTCCTTAAAAACTCTGGCTATGTAAAATCTAAAATCATACAAATTTTGAGTTCTTTTTTGAATTTTTGTATGCCGATCACATTTAAGACCCTACTTTTCCATTAAATTTAAATGTATTTATGCTAACTGATCACATTAAGGGCACTTGGGCCGTTGTAACGGTAAACGGATTATTCCTACCCGGACTTTTTCTACCCGGACTTTTCCTACCCGGATTATTCCTACCCGGACTTTTCCTACCCGG
>JAQFZE010002501.1:0-14457 GCA_034695245.1 Dicyrtomina saundersi | reverse complement strand
TGCTCTCTGGATTTCCATCTCTGATTCTCCTTTCAGGATGGTGAATGGAGATGCATTAGTCAAGCTTTATTTTTTTACAGTAATTTTATTAAAACGCATGAAATTAGTACGTACTACATACATTCTAAATCTGACAATGAGTTCTGATCCTCTGATGAAGCTCCAAAGCCCAAGTGCATAATTATCTCTGTACGAAGACACAATTCATAATTCTCCATACTGTGTAGCTTTATAATGGAATTTAGAATGAGGGGGAAGGCATTAAAATCAGAATGATGACAGATAGTATTAGTAAATAATGATAATAATATTACAAAATAATAAAGTAATCCTACGGAATTTACATACAAATACATATAGGATAAAAGATTTTAGGGATTTTAGTACATTTCTATATACGCTAATATACTTCTAAGCCCGCTTCGCTGGATTGAATTTGAGTCTTACTGTATGTGTGCGTGTGTGGGTCTGTGTAGACTGTAGACAACATAGAGAGCAGAGAATGGAGTAAAGAGTAAAGAGAAACATCTGAATCTCAAAATTTGACTGAACAAACAACAGTCACTGAGCTGAATGTGAACTATAAACTAGACGGGGAAAGTATAAAGAGTGAGTATAAATTTAGTTCCTACAGTGTAACATCCTATGGTTTCAATTTCCATCCATCATGCGTGAACAATATATATGTATATATATATGAATTTTATTTAAGTTCTTACATAATCTATATCATTTGCTCAAAACTCAAGATAGAAGATACAATACCAGTCATTTCAAAGAGATTCTGCACATTTGCCAACGTTGAAATGAATGCGTGTGCAATATAGAAACTATTTACGAAACCCTTCCGTCCTGCAAAATACATGGAAGCAATTCCTAAACGGCTTTGATGGATTTGAGTATAGGGGGAAAATCATACCTTTTTTATACCTTTCTTTTATGTAAGGAAAAATCCTAAAAGTGGCTTGTATGCTACATCCTTAAGACTGAAGAAAATAAAAGCGATCTTATACGCAGCTATATAATCTACGTAATATCTAGCCCATAAAATTGCTCAAGAAACCTAAATCTTGTTCCATGTTTGTGGAATATATTATATTAGTATTGCATTGGAATTTGTATTTGATAGCTTCTATGAGCGTATGAGTATTAGTAGGAGGCTGGGCTGCACACAGGCACTGCGTAGGCATGTAGACGGAGCCTAAATGATAATAAAATTGGTGTACTATGTACATTAATGCCATATTGTTCAGCGGCCCGTGCAGGGAGCGGAGTAGTAGTAATGCTAGCCAGGCCAGGACCAGGAGTTGCGTGTAGTAGTAGTAAAAACGGATGGAGAATGGAAATGGAACCCAAAAACTAACAGTGTATGTATATGGAGGAGAGGTAGCTGAGGAATGAGGCTGAGGACGGAGATGGACTACAACAACTACGACTCCAATATAACGACGGAAGGGAAATAGGGAGAAAAAAAAATAAAGACGCGAAGAAACGAACCGGAGGAAAAGTTGTAGAAGGATAAACTTGTAGAAATGAAACAGTAGTGGCATTCATATGTATATAGCCTGGGTTGGCTTTGGCTTTGGGAGTCATGTAAGTTATATACCTACTTACTTGAACATTGTTGGACGGACCAGTATATATAATTATGAGTATAAATATAGACGGTGTATGCTATGTGACAGAGTGGAGAGAGAGTGCAGTGAGGAGTGAGTATAGTGTAGAATGTAGAATTCAGCATAGAGTGAGAGTGGTATATAGGGAATGCTTCTGTGCCGGTGCGGGCTATATCATAAAAATAGATTCAATATAGGGTTTTCTGGCTGACAAACTCAAGTTGTGTGTTGATGAAGACTGGCTCTAGAGCCTCTATTCCTCTGACTCCAGAACCAGAACCAGAACCAGCTCCTGAACCACTTTCCCTTTTACTTCTCACACAGAGAAACTTTGAACAAGAGCCGCTCCATGTAACAATAAACTATACATTATGAAGGAGTAGCAAGGCCTTTTATCATCTTGTACATTCGCTTATTGTAAAGCTACTCATATTAGATCTTATGAGCACCTATGAAACAACACTCAGAGACATACAGATCACAGCTACTACTCCTCCCGTGTATGTACCTACGGTTTTCTTAGCCATAGATTCCTATATTCTTGTAGAATGTAGAAATGTTTATTCCCGTGTTTACTTACCAGACCTCCTTTCTACATATATTATATAGCTGGCTCTGGCTAGTGTGCAGTGCATACTGCTACTCCCTCCGTCGTCCGAGGACGAGGACGAGGACGTCGTCCTCGTCTATGGGTATGTTCTATTATTGTGAAGTCCTATTTCATTCTTGTAAACTTATATCTGTAACTACACTGTTGTAAAGTTTTGTAGTCTGAAATAAATGAGCCGTCCGCCATTGCCACCGCCAAAGACAAAAAATCTCTCTCTCTTTCATCCCTGTGTTGAGGGTATATAGTACAAAGCTCAAAGCCTTTAAAAAGAATTCATAAATCTTAAATAAGGGAAATGTACATTCTTGATTAAATATTTCATTACAATATTTTTCGAGTGTAAAGCTTCCTTCCGTAACATAGACTTTTTTGTCATCTCTTCTCCCCTTTCTCTGAAAGAGTAGTTCCCAGCTCGTAACAGTGCCACTTTAGCATATGTATTATTTTTGTATGAATTATTGCTCAGCATAGTTGTTTTAGTAGTGACATATTGTTTGCCTCGATATCCTTTGGGTTGGAGGAGACTCGCCGGGCTTAAGTCGTGTCCTTCTTCAGGCTTTTTGTTCGTCTTATATAGTCGGCCTAGTCTTTTCCTATTGAATGGATTGTCCCCAGTCGTTGGGTGTTTGGATAGTCGAACAGAAATTGAATTGTCAAAATTATACAGAACTTGTATTAAAAAAATGTGAAGGGTGTAGTGTGGGTGTAGGGGGAAAGTACACATACGTATATGTGTTTATATCACACTAACGATAAAATACGTTTACAAGTGAATGGAAGGGTGTTGGACGTTGGTTGGCGTCGTTAGACTTGCGTCCACTCACCAAAAAAAAAAATCTTTCGCTGCCCTAAGAAAAATAAAAAGGAAAGAAGCTGCTCTTTTACCAGAGATGAAATATATCCTTGGCATTGTCATTTGTTTGTGTGTGTGTGTGTGTGAGTGTGTCTGCATTTCATCTGAAATGTCCTCTCGTACATACAAAACTTTTTTGTCTACCTACTTTGTTTCACTTTCTCTCCTTCGCTTCGATATGACAGCATTTTCTCTTCATTTGCACTCTTAACAGACATGTCGGATCTTGAGGAACCAATGGGATTGTTGTACTTGCTGTGAATGTTTCCTGAGTACTGCGGAGTTGATTGTAAAATTGTAAAGGACTATACTGTGTGTTGTTTACTTTATTATTTTCTTTCTTCAAAATGTTTTTCCTACTTCCCTCCGATTTACCCGCAACATTCCATGGCAGTCTAGTAGCAAAACAATTTGACCTTTGACATCCGTTTTTGATGCGAACCATTTCAAAATGTCGCTAAAAAGTGACACATATTTGGTCTCCAAACGAAGGCCATTCCTTTGACATATTACTCATCAAAATCGGACGCTTTGGCCAATACTAAAGTGGACAGTTGGGAATTTTGTAATAAAATATTATCATTTTTTGAGAGCACTTTGATAGGAGGACAAGAGAGGGGAAGGGAGAAACATGTTTTTTTGAAAGTTGAGTTTTTTTTAACTGTAGGAGAAAGCTGAGCATAATAAATGCTGAGTTGGATAAAAAATGGTGATGACTGCCCTTGCCACGTCCGATCTAGAATTGATTTTCTATCTTCCCACTCTCAAGTTCTACACAAAGGACTGTCCTTGGCAGTGAGTTAATTTGTCGATTACGTGAGAGTAATGAAATATATAGTCGATATTGCAGTGTAGTCTCATGTACTTGTGTATTTGGATATTGATCTATGTATTTGTATAGATATTGAATCATATTCCCCATTGACGTACAATCCAATAACTCTGTGAGTCTAAGTTTCAAAGATATATTTCATGTCTTTCTCTATTATTATTTGTTTTACAGAAATACGGGTACGGGACTGAGCTGCCACTGACAACTTTGAGGTCAAATCCAAATCCAAAAGAAATTTTTGGGTTTTGGGGAAGTGAAGATAGAACAAAGGAAGAATTTATCAAAGCCCCAGAAGAAGTAGAAGAAGAGGAAGAAGGAAAAGTTTGGGCGGAAGAGAGAGAGACTGAGTGCGTGGGAGACGAGGGTTTTATTGACGTGTAAAATAAAACCATGGATCGGCCTACGAGTCAGTACTGCTCGGAGGAGACGGAATTTTCACTTCCAGAAGGTGTTGATCTCGTTGGAATTGAGAGTTCCCGGAAACCAGCACCATATCAAAATCGTAAAAATAAAGGACCGACATGGAAAGCTGCTGTCAAATTAGTGGTGATTAATTTGTTCGTGTGTGCTCTTGTCCTGGGCTACGCCCTCATTGGTTCTTTCGTCTTCCTCGCTCTTGAGGGAAATCGTAATAGTGTGTCCCAAGTACAAGTCTCGGCGAGTGGTTATCCTGTTCGGAAAGGATCCAATCTCACCCTTGCCATCTACAACAGTCTTCAAGGCCAGCAGATACAACAACTCAAAAGTGATACAGTCCGAAATATTTGGGAAATTACGCTGAGTATGAACATTCTTTACCCTGACAACTGGACCAAAATGACTTCTGAGGAAGTTGGTAATTTCCAAAGATTTCTTGTTGAGCGGATTCTGTCCGTCGTGGAGAATGCTACAGTACAGGAACTTCCGTACTCATGGACATTTCCACGAGCTTTCCTCTTCGCCTTGACTACTCTGACCACGATTGGTAAGTTTTCTCTCAACTTTCTATTTCTCTGTCACCGGATTCCATGCTACTTATTTCATTTGCCATGTCATCTGTGTTGAGTGTTGAGTCTTGTGTTGGCTCTCTGGAGCTGAGTTAGCATCTGCACGTCCGGGCTTGTTTCCTATCAAAAATTCTATGTTATGATGTATGTCACAGATTTCCCAATGCGAATAGAATGTTTTTTTTTATCTGGTACTACTTTCTCTTTTTTTTTCATTTGTAAAGTAGAAAGAAAATGTATAGGTTCACCTTTCCTCCCAAAAATTCTCAGCCAATATGTGTATAGAGCAGTGTATATAGATTTTTTTGATGCTGCTTCAAAATCTCAAAAGTATTTTCTTTTTATTTCCATTCATTTTATTTTTTTGCTGCTTTCGCTTTCCCCGTGGTTCATGTGAGCTATGGCTTCACACGTGACTGACATGATTTGACTGCTGCTGTTTGAGTCATTCACAACCAACACAGGATGTTCCAGTCAAGTCCAGGAGTCTAGCTCCAAAAAAGAAGTTGATGACTACGAGTGCCCTTTGAAGTCCCTTGGCAAATGGCTCAACATGTCAGATTCTCCCTTCGTACTTTCTACGGCTTAGTACATCTTTCTATAAGAATTGTCTTCTTCCCCCCTGAATAGATATATCGTATGCCCTATGCCCTTGAATTGAATGTATGCATATATATCTACGAGGTAGTTTGAATACCAGAATGGTCAAAAACGTCTTGAGAGAATGGGAGACAATGTGAATGTGAGACGAGCGTAAAAAGAAATCGTCATCATCCTTCTGTTTTCTTACTTTTGGCTTTGACATTTACCTCCGTAAAATTGAACATTGAGCATGGAGCCCACCTCTAGATATTAGATTCTACGAATACGGCTTTTAAAAAATGACGAGGACCTACCTCAGCTTTCTCTCCCGTCCCTCACGATCATCATGCAAATGCAAAATGCCCAAAGAAAGCAGGAAGCTATAGGATCCCTTGAAATTCCTCAGTGAGATACAAAATACTTGGCCTCACTCACTCTGACTTACTTCATCCTCAATTCCCTTACTTGAGCAGGTCCATAGGTTGAGAGGCTTGAAGGCTTGGAAATGGTGTGGTTTGGGAAGCCAATTGAGAATTCCGAGAAACGTTTTATGGATTACGGAGACTCCCACACACACACACACACACCAAGACAAAGGAACAAAATGCATTCGATCCCATATATTTTCATATGAAGGCTGTCTTGTCTTCCCCTTTCCCTACGTCGACATAAGAATTCACCATTTTCACATCCACGTGGCTATTCTTCCACTCGATGGATATGTATGGGCAAGCAAGTAGTTTGTCTTGGTACTTGGGGAGAAGATTGTGGGCAAAATTGTAACTGTCTGTCTCTACTATATATGTAGAATGTAGGTAGGTAGACGCTCATATCCCAAGCCTGGCTTTTGTAGAGAGACAATTTAATACGCATCTTACATATATACAGATATAATTTAACCCGTTATCTCCAACTGCCCGTCCTCTCATGACTCAAGGAGAGCGTATGTAGTAGCATGTACCATAGCAGGCTATATGATCTTTTTCTGGTTACACTCAAACTCTCATTCAAGACCCAGGATATGCGGTAGCACCAGCGTGTCAAGACACCTTCATAAAGAATGTCACGTTGGACAAGGAAATGAAATAGAAGAAAATTGAAATAGAAAGTCCACCATAATGCCTACGCGTATGCACACGCAGAGGTGAATGTCTTCAAACTACAAATGTACAGACGGGAGAGAGACATGGGAGGTGTTGCCAAACCGTGCGAGCGTGAGTTGAAGTCAAAATGGAGAATTATTAAGAATAGAAAGAAATATAATTATAGGGACCGGCTACACACATGGAGAAAATATTGCGGCGTTGGTATAGTGGTAGTGGTAGTCTCCTTCTTCTTCTTCGTATTCTTCTACTTTTTCTTTTGTCACAGATCATTCGGATGCTCCACAAAAGAGTCGCTAATGAATCTTGAGCTTTGGATGCAGATACTATAATCTCATCCCGCGGAGCTCCTCCCACTTTGACTGTGGAAGGAGAAGGACTGGAAGTGTTATAGAGATACAGAGGGAAAGTCATGGCGTGTATGTGAATTTATTCCTTGTACTCTTCATATATCTCCCTTCCCTCCATCTTCTTTTCGATAATTAAACTGAGGGTTCAGGAGGCACGGGAGAAGAAGTAATGTCTGATCTAAAGTGAGAGTCGGAGTTGAATCCGAACCCAACAAGGAAGAAGCATGTCTTCTTGTTCTAGAGAGAAAAAGTTTCCGAGTCTTGGTCTTGGTTGCCGGATCGCGTTTCCTGGCAGTCGCTCCTGTCAGCTCAATTTACGACTGTACACACAAAGATAGTGTCACTTACAATTAGCTCCCATGATTTTCATCAAAACTTTCAAACTTGTCACTTTCCTTCAACTTCCCCTCAACTTCAAGTATGTCACTGGGCTGGAATTTTTTCATCGCTTTCTTTTTCCTTTTTTTTTGTGTCGTCAAAATTACTTCAAGATTGTGTCGAGTGTCGGATTGGAATGACACGTCCAATCCCCACGCACACGGAAAAGTAGGAATTATTTCATTTGTAATAATTATTTAATTTGTTCCAAGTGCAGAAAAAAAACACTGAGAGTTGTAACCGCACGGAAAATTTCATCTTACCGTATATTCACATTTGATTATTTTTCATTAGCGCTGCCAAACTAAACAAAGCCAGGAGTAATACTATAATAAGGGCTTTCAAAACTATAGACAATAAACCCAAATGTTTGCGTACAGGACAAGGCAAGGGAGACAAGGTGTGTTCTGGAAATTTAAGGATGTCACAAAGTCTTGTTATCCCATCCCTGAGTCTCTGGGTCTTGGTACTAAATCCAATCATCTTTTATCGTACTCGTATTTTTTCTTCTGTGTGACTCTCCCCGGCCGACCCAAACTGAAAAATAAAACTCCTCAGTACAGATCTGTAATCGATGGCTCGGAGGAGGACGCATCGTCAGTCTCCTGGAACGACACTCAAATTCTATTAAGGAATCCATTTTTGAAGAAACCGTGGGAAATCTGCTTTCTTTGGACATATTATATTTACTGTCAAATAAATGTCCATTTTGTCATTTTCTGTCTATTTGACATTGAAGTGAGTGAGTCAGTTTTAGGGAACAACTAGCTTATCTTTGCTGGAGAAAGATAGAGAGAGAGATATAGAGTGGAGATATAGGGAGACGCAAAAGACGGAGAGAAAGAAGAAAGAAAGGAATTTTGGTATAATAATATATGTTTTTTAGTGGTGGAGCTAGAGCATATAGACAGACATAGACATAGTCGTTTTGGCCAGAAGAGGATCGATAAAAGAGAGAAAGTAGGAAAATAGGATGGAGGTCGTCGGATGGGAGATTTCTTGTCGGGAATATTTCATAGAAACAGTAATCTGAACAAGTGGAGAGAGATCCAGATCAGATCGGAACGGGGAAGAATCTATTACTATTATTTGTGACAAGTGAAGCAGTAGGAAATGTAGGAATGTTCCCTTTTTACACTTGTCCACGTACGTACAGGAACATAGTCTCTCTACCTCACCATATCTTTTCACAACATCCCAAAAACCGTCCCATCCCACAAAAAACAAGTCTTGAGCCTCTCCGCAGATTCCTTCTCAGGCAGAACTCTATGACTCTCACCTTCTCGCTTAGCTCCTTCCCGGAGAGATAGAGGACGAGACGAGACGCGGAGAGGGGAGAGAAAAGTTGAACATGTCTATCCAAAGATTTTTCAGCATAAAATACGAGAAGAAATACACAACTTTGAGCCCTGTACATAACTCTTCCTAATAAGGCTCCTTTCTCAGGATTTCACCAGTTTTTGAGTATTATATAAGAGAAAGGAAGATATTTTGGGAAGGAGATGAAGGTAAAGGTTGCTATACAGCCGACATACAAGTTTTGAGGCGGAATAGTGTAAGGCTATGGTCTGGGCTTTGGGCTTGGAGAAAAGGGAACGTGTAGGGTTTTTGAGAGACGAAGAGAGCAGAGATCGACATTACATTGCAGACAGGATTCCTACGTGCGTGCTCTCCTTTACAGTGGGATCAGACAGAGAGAATGGAGAAAGCCAGGTAGCAAGATTTCCAAGAAACCGATTTATATCCATTTGCACTTCGTCAGTGCCACGTACATAGCATAAAACTATTTTAAGTATTTTATGGTGAACTAAACAGTCTCCTTGTACCTCCTTCTTCCAGTCCCAATGTTTGAGGATTTTAGATTTATTTGTACTGCCAGTCAGTCCTGAACTTATGTGTACGAACCAAGGACCCAAAGTATTCTTAAGTATCTCTAATATTCCCTCTGTCCATTCCCCACCCCGTCAGCAAGGAAAAGCATGTACACGTCATATATTTATGTAGGAGCGAGGACATGGTCAGTCAGCGGACAGGAAAAAAAAAGGAAAAATTGGACAGGGACAAAGAGAAGCTACATAGGAGGCTAGTCTTAGTCTTGGAGAGTGAGACAGAGCGTATTATGGGTATTAGATAAAGAAAGAAAGGGAGAGAGAGAGTGGGGGGGGGGCGAAATTGTTAGTTGAAAGACGATGATAAAAGGAATGGATGGCGGATATCATGGAGTATTATTTACATGGGATTATCTTGGCCATGTATGGAACTATGGAAATGGCGGGCTTATATGTATATATACTGATACTGATATATAGGTTGACGTACGGTTTAGCATGGTCACAGTATCCAAACAGAAAAAGGTTTTTTTAGGCCTTGATGGAGGCGGCGTGAGATGGATTCCAATGGATGAATTACTACTGACAACCATTCACGTACAGGTATTAGTAGTCTATGAGAGTACACTATGGATTGACTGGGTTTTGGTTCGTGTCGAAAAAAACATTTGCTTCTCTCTCTCAACCCTTCCCGTATGCTTATATGAAGGCTCTCGCCCTTGCCAAGGCACACACATACCTTCTCCTCCTTCTTGATCTTCCCAAGGTTTTAGCTTAGACAAATGAGAGAAAGATTGCGAGAGAAAAAATTCTACAAATTCAACTGGGAATGACAAAAATGGAAAATAGGAGAGGGAGGCGTAGCTCGGTACTACTAGACTCATGTAACGTTCTCAGACTCTCAGTACGATCCAGAACCAGAACTGGCCGAGGAGCTCCTTAGACAAGCACTTGTTCCTGCCATAGGCCAACCGCCAACCGCCACACTACCCTATATATATATAGAGAGAGAAATGACAGGACGTTGGAAGGGTGGGACGAATGGAAATGGAAGGAAGGGAAGGGAGACACCATATATAGGTCAGAGCTTGATTCAAAACAACTTGAGTCAAGTCATAAGGCTCGAGTTTCTAAGATGCAAGAAGTTCAGGCTCCAAAGCTCTAGTCCTGTGCTTCTCACGTATGGATGTTTCTAAATATGTTTTGAGTGACGCAAATTCACATGGAGATAATACAGTCATCAGCATGAGAGTGAGTTTTGGAGTTGGGAGTTTTGGATGGAGAGATGGAGTAATTCACTCACTTGAATTCCGCCTCCACCACACATAATTGTAGAGCCTGACAAACTCCAGGAATGGAACACATACTCCGTCATCTTTGATGAGTGATGGAGGGCTGAAATTAAAAAGTGACAAAGTTTCAACTTATTGAGTCGATTGCGGTGAGAGCGGAGAAATGTGAGGCGTCCTGTGTAGAATAGATTCCCTTCTTTTTTCCACGTTATATAGTACACTTCTCAGTTTCCGTCCAGTCTCTATAGTGTAGGTTTATCCCGAGCCATTATGTATAAATATACTGACTATATAGATTTCCCAAGACTAAGATTCTTCCATCCGAATGTGGCTTCGACATAATGACCCTATACCATCCCTACCCCTACTACCACTACTACTACCTCCGTACACATAAAGTCGTCCTGGTCGGGATCGGGATCGGGAAATACAGAAAAGAGTTTTCTACTGTAGTTTTTTTTTTAACTTTTTTATTCTGCTGGAGCATGCAGTTTTCCTTGGCACGAGTATTTTGTGTCGAGAGCCTTCAGATTTATAGGCCATTAAATAAAGGCTTATTATGCCCCAACTTCCTCCTTCGCACAACGCCAAAAGATGTTGGTGTGGGATTCAAATGGTGAATGTAGCATTGGCGCTTTACTTACACACACGTCTTCCCTCTCGCCTCCACTCAAAACGAAAAAACGAACGACCTACAAGGGAGAGAGACAGAAAGAAAGGAAGAAAGGGAGTAGTGAAGATTTCTTCCTCTGTGAATTGCACCGCTCTTCCAACAACGCGATACTTTCCCTAAAAACCAAAACCAATGGACACTACAGTATACGACAGAGTAGTCACTTGATTTTCATCTGGAGTCTATTCCATTCCGCCATGTGATTGTCTAAAAATCTTATACGAAGACTTTCCTTTAGCTAATATTCCCTTCACACACACACACACACACACACACACACACACACACACACTCTTGGACACAATACAAGTGAATTATAGTTAAAGGAATGACTTTAGTATTGTGTCAACAAGAGGGAAAACTCCTTGGTCCTTTTCAGTCTCTCGAATCTAAACTGCTATTTCTCTTCACACTTTCCCTTCTTTCACTTAAATCTATGGAATTTCCGAATTTCCAAACATTCGAATTCGAATTTCCCCGTCTCCCTTTCCTTTTCATTCTACAATTTGAGAGAAGTCGTCCCGCAATCTAACTAACTATCTTAACTCATCTAGAGACTGACTTGGCTTTATGGTTATTTATTTCTAGCTTCATTCATTTCATATAATGTGTATATCTATATATATTTTGAGTGTATAGCCTTTCTGGGTCAGCCCTCGTCTCCCCATCCATCTGACTGGACTTATTGTGTCTGTGTTATATTACATGTATATAGTAGGAGGTTACTTGTAGAATTTTGCTCCACTGTTGAGTTTGGTTTGGAGTTTTGGTTGGACTTGGAATTCAATTCAGGATCTCGCCATTTCCAACTCAGTCAATTATCTATAGACCACCAAGACCACATTTTTTCCTTCACATTCGTCTCTCTGGCATTGGTAATGTTATTGGAATTGGAGGAACATTCATGTGGCATCTCTAGCGTATATATTTGTCCATTAGTACGTACACAATAAATACATGTATGACTTGATCAATAACAAGAGTATGTCCTCCCTGATATTTGTAGTCATTAATTAACTAACACAATTAATACAATAATTCTTCTCCAGCTCCAAGACCGTGACCAACCAAGTCCAAATCTATATGTCTAAATCCAAATCCAAATCCAAATCCAACCAATAGGATTGATTTAACTGGTATTTTTTTAACCCATGAAAACATTATATTATAGGGAGAGGACGAGGGCTTTAAATTTAGGCCATTGTCAGTTTTAAATTGAGCTGTATTATCTCTATATCGTCTGTGAAGAACCAAAATGACCCATATCCAATTTAAGCTAGAATCAAAATGAGCTATATCATAAAAACAAAATGAGAAACATGTGTAAAATGTTAATTAGAAGTTTTAAAAAAGTTTAAAATGTTCTATTTACATGTTTTTGAAAAGTGTAAAATGTTCTATATACATGTTTTCGAAAAGTGTAAAATGTTCTACATACATGTTTTTGAAAAGTGTAAAATGTTCTATTTACATGTTTTTGAAAAGTATAAAATTTTCTATTTACATATTTTTTAAAAGTGCAGAATATTCTATTTAAATGATTTCAAGACATTTTTCAATATTTTTGTAGATAGTGGATATTGTTTTTAGCTACAAATGGATATGGGTCATTTTGACTCTTCACTGACGATATAATAGTACTACATAAATACGGTACACATTTATGTATGGGAATAGGTTGGTAGGTGAGAAGTTGGAGACTATATGCGTCTGTGCTTTTGGTCTATACTTGTGATAACGAGTCCAAGATTCAAATCTAAGCACGTGACAATGTAATGCTGCGATGAATATGATGAAACTAACAGCAATAATATTATAATTCCGAGTCTCAATTTATTTTGAACATGCTTTTCTGGACGGTTTCCCTGTCCCTTCTATCATGCCTGACTTAATTTTATGAAGGCACTTGTATTTGGTTGGCTGTCCTGAGTCCCGTATTTCCCACAGTACTATAATAATAATGTGCATATATAATATATTCTAGGGCTGTTGTGTGTAGTGGGTAGCGCGGGGAGCGGGTAGTGGGTAGCGGGTAGTGGTAGTGGTAGTGGTGATAGTGGTCGACGTTGACGTCGACAACTAGAAAACAAGTATAATAAAGATTAAAGTTGGGATCCTTTAGAAAGGCTTTTCCATTTCCACATTTTCCATTTCTAGGAAAAGCCATTATAAGAGTGAAGAGAGAGAAAGACCGAGAGTGGTAAGTGAATAGAAAAGGTTTATATTGCTATTAAACGTCATCGAGGAAGAATTTTTCATGGAAATTAGTACGAGTTTGTTAAATAAATGAGCTTTGTGCCAGCCAAAAGGATACATTCTGGTTCTGGTTCCTTTTTGGAAGGGGGAATTAAGTTTATTCTACATTTGTCTCTTTGAGAGTTTTACGCCATGTTCCTCGTTCCAGGATCCAGCTTAAATTAAAGACTATAATTATACGTGGCTGTACTGTGTAGTGGAACATATAGTCATATTTCAACTTTTCTACAATTTCTATACAATTTCTATAACGTCCTACGTACCTTCATGCTGCAGTTCCTGGGAGCATATACATAATTATGTAAATATATATATATAATTTATATGCCAGTGCAATGATATGGTCTATTACGATTGTAGCCTTGAGCTCTCTGCGTAGCGTAGCTATATCCTTCTGGTTTGTTAAAGGAAATATATAAAGTACAAAATAATGTAGAGTCTGATGAGGGACTTTCGGCTTCCTCGTGCTAATGGTAGAGATGATGGTTCAGTGATGATTTGTAAAATGTAATGGGATTTTATTAAGCGAAACAAATTTAATGAACAGTTACAATCGTCTTTCCAGCTCCCTGACTTTCTAATTTATGTATGAGCTTAAATCAACTTGAACTTCCTTAAAATCTTCTTTTATTTTCAATGTCGGTCACTACTCCTCCCGCTCCATGTGCTCCGCTCTACTCCTATGGTCTTCCCCGCTGTATCTCTCAATGTACTTTTTTTTTTACGTTTGAAGCTTCGCTTTTCTTTTTACTTAAGCTGATCATTCCATTCCATTGCGTAGTAGTGCGTCTTACTTAGGGATGGCGTATGCTTGTAGTAGTGTGAGTGAGACTCTGTGTGTGTGTGTGTGTTTATGAAGACAGGAGACATATAGGTTGGGCGCTTGGGTGAACTCTCCTTACTCACATTAAATGACGGAACGGCTCTGAGTGAGGGTCTGGCCACGAAGCCGTAGCTTTCAGTTTGTTTTGCCCTTTCCGAAACAAAACATGGAAACTTTAACTTTGAAGTAATAGCCAAAGTGCAGGATCATCTATAGTATAGCGGAGAGGAAGTGAAACGAGACGAAAAGCCTTTGACTGTCGATTTTCCTCTCT
>JAQFZE010002500.1:0-14460 GCA_034695245.1 Dicyrtomina saundersi | reverse complement strand
ATTAGTTGTTACGAACGTTCTTACAAAAACATATACCTACTAACTACCTAATTGTTTTGTTGATCATAAGGCGAGGACACAATGTTTACATAATAAATATATAGATAAATAAATTTCCTTACATTGCATTCACACGCCTCGCTTCATTTAAGTACCACTCACTCATGGCAACGGGAGCCGGTAACTACTTCATAACTCCAATGTAAGTAGCTACTTACCTGTACAAAATATTACAACAGGCGGAAAATGCAAAGAGGAAACATTGGGAATGCGAACTAATCTGCTCACTCTTCTATCTGTAATGTGATAAGTGGCAGTACTTGCTTTGATTTTGTGTAACGATTAAATTAAAGGAGATACATTTCAAGTTCAAATTCAAATTCAGCTTTTATTCCAAACTTGAAACTTTGAGTATTTCAAATTCAAATTCCATCTGTACTTGTCGTTTTCATTTTCATTTTTGCAGGGAGTAAGCGTAGTTAGTAACACTTATAACAATTATTCTAATTATTGCCTTCAATACGAAATCTGAATAGCAAATACATAAAAAGGAATAGGCAAAGCCGCAAGTGTAAGTACACTAAGTATGTAGGTACCTAGTTACTACATATTACAATACACCCCGATATAATGGAGCACGTCCGACAACAGATATTTACCTATGTGAATTTGATTTAAGTTTAAAGTGGTCTCCTATTAATGTTAATGTTATGTACCTAGATACCTCCCCACTGCACAGTAGTTGCCAGTACACAATCCAAGTCGAAGTCGATGTTTTTCCACAATTTTGTCACGCCAATAACATGCTCAATGACATTTAGATTTAAACATTTATTAGAGACTTGGACATTCACATGCAACGCGCAGGTAGATAGGGTAGGTAGATTGTTTTTATTGTTTTATTTATGACTCTGCTTCTATGATATTACTGGTGCTATGCTATGTTTAAGTGTTATCGAATCGGTATCGGTCCGTGTCGCACACTGACAGCCTCAGCATCAGCAGGAATAACATAAAATAAACAATATGAGGAAAACGTTAACATTTTTCTCTCCTTATGTGATGTGTCATGTTATTCGTTATCAAAAACCTTGAAAATGTTACTAAAGGTAAAGGTAAAGGTGACGGGTCAAAGAGAGAGAGAGAACCTATAAGGAATAACGAAAAAATAAACTTGAATTAATACTCTCAGCCTTTACTCAGCCATTTCCACAGACAATTATCACGTCTCCAACTACATATTTTGTGATATTATCTCAATAATTACATTTCACTGCAGTAGCTAAAAACAGAACCGGGCTACCCATAGCAACTAGCACCAAAGAACTCAGTATCACTATATAGCACTGGCACTAAAAGGCACTATATACCACTGTACAACATTTTCCAGGACCGACTACTACCGTAAGTATGTATAGGTGTGATATTAAAATGGTAAATTGAACATTTTAATACGCGCCTGCAGAGCTCGCCTTATCAAACACCATCATCAATATAATTGCACTCACTTGCACATTGACATTCACATGGCATTGCACTGCTGTAACCATATCGCACGGCCTCGTTTGAAAAAAGTAAACTAACTCAACGCCGCCGAAAGTATAATGATATACAGATATGAGTTAATTGAACACGTGACAAATGTGATTTTCATTATACATAATATCGATTACAAAATTCTCCAATTGATGTAATTATTATGTATCGTTCCTACACTGCTACTAGTATTCTTACTTCCTACTGAAACTGCAAAACAATCGACTACGACGGCATACAAAAATATATATTTCGTACAAGTGGTACGGAAGTACTAGAATCAAAATTAATCATTTTATGTCTCCCAATGTCTCCCAAAAACATTCTTAATTCTTGCTATTTCCGTTGCAGTATGCCTTAAGATCCAATATCTTCTAATAATTTATAAATCAATCCAAAGTAAAAGAAATACATCGGTATGAAACAGTAATGATGTAGGTACATTAAATTTATTCGATTACTATCAGACTACACAGCAGATAGTCTGAATAAAACAGAAAAAACCACAATACAATAATACAAATGTTTATCCTCAAAAAACCAAACTAGGTAGGTACGTACATAATAACTGCCTCCGTTTTTTTGGTAAACAGACAGCAGTATTAGAATTAAACACAATTAAGTGAACTGATTAAAGTGCAATAATCGTATACACTTTAATACTTCGATATAACACGCATTATTTGACTAACAAATCTCGTACTTTCTAAATTGTTTACTTGCCACGTTTTGCTGACTGCCTTCATAATTCTACATAAGATAGAGTACTTTCCTATAATCTGTACTTTGTTTTAAAATATCGTGGTTTCCCTACACGTAGATGATAGGTTCGATCGAAATAAACTGCATGACCAACAAAAATAATCCACTCCCAGGATAGTCATTAACAAAATAATATGTTCAATGCATTATTCCATTAAAGAATTTACAATATATAATAATTTTTATTTCGTCTTTATTACAGTTCTTACGCCCATTAAAATATTGTTTTTTAAGGAGACCGATATGGAGTAAAAATAATCTAAATCTAATTCTAATTTTATTTCATTTTTTTTTGCATTAAAATGAAATCAGTTATTATACAGAGATTAGTGAGAGAAGAGAGAGTACTCAATATATTACAAAGGGATATACATAGCCTGACAGGTCATTTCAATTCGTATTAATTATTTTTTATTTTATAGTTACGCAATCCGTGTTAAAAATTAAGTAGAGATACAGATAAAAGTACTGAAGCCGACGATTACGATAGTGGCTTATTACGACAGCTTTTACATTGGAAACACATTAGTCATTAGAACTAATAGTATAGTTACTAGCATCCGTTAAAGTCAGTAATTAAAATTAATGTACCTGCAATAAATACATGCAATGTACATTATACGCTTCCTACAACAGAACGACAAAGGCGTATTTCTAATGCCAATGCTATTAAAAATGTCATAAAAATAATAAAACTAAAGGAACAAACATAATTATTAAAAAATGGAATTGGAATATATAGTGCATGCATACATATCCAATCTGTCATATCCAGTACCAGTACATTGTACATGCTAGAATCAGAATTACTACATACAGATGTAATAATTACACTATGCCTACCGCCTTTGCTTTGCCCTTTGCACGGATTTACTGCGGCCGCCATGAATAGAAATAGACTAATCGTAAGAAGAAGAAGAAGAAGGTCGATATCGTTTCTTTTAGAATAGTACAGAATTATTAAACTGCCTACTTTAAATGAATTGCAAGACGGAGACGATATTTATCGCAGAATCTTCGAAGAGAAAAAGGACCTGCATTTTATTTTGTGATTACATAACATGCACTTGTAGTTTACGTCAAATATATTATTAAGTAGATTAAATATATGTAAGTACGTACTTATGTGCCAATGTGAAATCTGTATTATATGTAAATTAATCAAAATAACATCTTTTTAACATTCTGTACTTTACTTTTGCATCAGTACTAGGACCGACATACTATACCGACATTGAACAAAGTCACTTCGATTTCGATTTAAACATAAACATGAATTTAAATAAAGTAATTTAGCATAATATAGCATGCATAGAGCAACCACCTAGCCGCTGCTACATCACACAATACTATTATGTTCATGTACGCCATACTGCTATGGTATTTTAGTTGTAGTTTTAGTAACTAAAATAATGGTGTAAAGAAGAGTAAGAAATGGGAATACAAAGGAGTCCAGTAGTCAGGATCAGGAGAGTAACATCATCCAAATCAAAATGGATTATCTACTAAAATAACTATACCTTCAGTTGAACTTCTGCGAGGTCCTCAGTGCATAAAAATATTTGATGGAAGAAATAACCTCGAGTTAGCAGTTGGCGGCTTTGGCAATATTCATTATTTGTTAGTGTTAGTATAGTTTTAATCTACACATTTATGTGTACGGCACTACAAGTATATCAACTTGCCATTCTAGTATTCCATATACCTAAAGCTAACCAGATATGACTAAATAATTATTGCACAAACGTATGTTTGCATACCTAAACCTTAATGCCAAACTATATAGCTACATATAACACATAGTGTACGACTCTAGATACGCAAGGTCAAGAACAAATAGAACAGAAAATAAAATATAAGCATATGAATATTATCATTATCATCATCATCAGGCATCGGCATGAGGATCAGAAAATCTGCTATACATAATACATACAGAGTCATGCTTACAAATCTTGTCTCGTCACCTCATCTCATCTGCCGTTTTAAAAAATGTTTACCTACCTACCTACATATACTACAATTTTGGCATGTTCCTTCTTTGAAAACATACATAATAATAATATCTTGGTAATAATCGTGAGTTTGGTTGGTACACTTTTTGAAAACCTACGTAGGTAATAATATCAATATAGGTAAACCAAAATCTAATCCGTAACCGGGTCATAGGGCAGGCTAAAGGCTGTCGAAATCCGGAGCAATAATTAGGTATTATAGAAGTGCCTAGTGCATTGTAAGTGCTACATAATGTTGGAAGCAATGAGACAGCTTTAAAATTTGAATGTTGAGAATGATAGATAAAATATTAAAAATATGAGAGCTCTCTGTAAAAATAATATGACTTCGGCTTCAGCTTTTTTCCGTGCATTTTAATTTAAACCTAGTAGGTAAGTTCCTCACAAAGAAATCTTTTTTAAATCTGAAAACTAAAAATATCCTTTTATTTCATTGCTATGAACTTGAAAAGAATTGGCAACTTTTTTTGTTTTTACAAAATTTCATTTTAGATGTAGGTAGACAAATTTCTTCAAGTACAAATCACACAGAGCCTAAGACAAGAACTTTTCAACGTGTGCCAAATATTCTTCTAGGCGTCATTTACTTTTTGTGTTACAACCGAAACGGAATCATATATAAACCCAGCCAAATTCAGATTGTGAATGACACGTACCATTTCCAAATTCACAATGTCAGATTTTACAAAAAACATGTCAACAAACGACATATACCAAGTACAGCTGTTTATGTTATTTTCATATTTTGGTTACGGTTTTCCTCCCTCATTTCTGTCTATGTCTATTTCAATATTTACCGACACAATAAAAAATTACCAAATCTACAGAATTAACTGGAATTGGAAGCAAGACACATGACACTCCCTAAAAATTGTGCTGCTATATTGGAAATTGGAGCAATTTTAATGACACCAACAGAGCTATACTGTCTTTATACATACATACATGACATAACTAATTAACAATTCATTGAAAACAAAAAGGATCAATGATTATTCAACTAACAACAACTCTCTTTCACTTTCCATTTAAAACCGGAATATAATGAGCATGAATGATGAATGAAAATCCGCACCACCTTCCTTTTCCTTATGATTACAGCTCATTATTGTCTAACTGACGTTGCTACACGAATACTAAAACAGCAAATACTTTATTACTAAAACACATTCCACAATCTGACACTCTGTAGTTTCCTTTCAATGTATATATCATTTAACTTGGTAAAAAGCAATGTTGGACCTAACACATCTCCACAGACAACACAATAAATTGTCTGCCAAAAAATGAAAACTGCATTGCAAATTACTATGGCTGGCTACACTGCATCTCTCACATCGCATCGCCTGATTAATCTCTGCCTCAAAAGAAAGGGGGAAGGAAAAAAGTAAAAGTCACGTAAGATCGTTTACCTCACCACTATCACTACCGACTACACAATGCAATGACTGACAAACGATTATGGAAACGATGTGGATGTCAAAGTTGAAAATGAAAGTGAAATCTGCCACTATAGTTATGCCAATAGTTTCGCCAAGTACATAGTTATAATTTCTATTTCCCCTTTAGTTCCACGCTTTAAAACATTGATAGGTACGCTCAATATTGTTTCAAACAAATTAGTTTAAATTATACAAGTATAATAATTATTACGAATTTTGGAATAAATAAAAAAAATAAGATATGAAAGAAATATAAGAAATAAAAAGACATTTCTTTTGAAGAAGACAAAAATCAAAAGCATATATTTGACACTATTCTGACATAAGATGCGAAATTTTACATCGGCTCCCCCTTGAATCGAGAATAACTTCAAACTTCCTCGATATTAAATTCTGTTTGTTTATATCGAGTTTCTCGATCACACTCAAAAATCAATGTATATACAATGCGTATTTTAGTCCAGATCTCGATACATAATATTACAGATATCATATCAACCGACTCAGAGTTGACTTCATTAATTCATTCATAACTAATTTATTTCATCGGCTTGCATTACATGCGAAAATTCAAAAGTATCCTATACCATACACATCGCCTGTCTTCCCATCTTGGCCCTAGCATTACTTACTACTACTATTATTTCTAGTTGTATGAAACATGAATTTAATCCAACAAACTAATACACACGTCCAAAACATTTTGATTTCCATGTTTTTGATGCTCGAGCGTTGGTTGTCACTGTGTTGACATTTTGATGATACTTTGATAATATTTACCAACCACTCATACCAATTTATTTATCAAAACTATCAATAATTAACAAAGCGATTAGTTACTACGACTGACTGACGAGTATGAGTAGTCGTCAGTGACGACTACTCACTATAATCCCTTGTGGGCTCAAATGAATCGTAGAAAAAATTACTGCACCAACTATCAACTATGACTATTTTTAATACCACTAAAAACAACTAACTAAAAATTTAATTCAGTGAACATTTGAGAGTGTAGTTCATATGATGCAGTAAACCAATAAATTCTGAAATCGGAGCATTCGACATTTAACTTCAAACTTTAACTTGTAGGTATACTTGATAATATTATACCGATTAAAAATCATAAACTGTCTTCTGATATTCTACAGATCCAGAAATAAATCAGACACGTCTATAACAATACAAATAATATTATCTGTAAATTATAATTAGTCATCCAACATCAAAGTTGAAAGTAGTGAACAGGAATGTCAATATAAAACGAAATGTAGAAAGAACGTTGATTTCTTTCTTATTATCAGTCATCAATAATCAATAATAATAATATTATTATTTTCTGTCATTTCGGGCAATATTTTAACTCGTCAAGATACAGATAAAACAAATTTGACTATATAGTGACTGACTGATCGATGGGACTGAACTGACAACTGACTGACTATCAATAGAAGATTAGGAATTTGGGAATCAACAACGAAACTAATTACTGACAAGCTTATATAATATACATACTATTTAAAAAAACACAAATACTACTTACTTAAGTAACTATGTTAAAGTTTGAATTTGTCGAATGTTTTCGATTTCCAAGTGAAAGAGATGTATATATGACTCTCTTGCTCTCTCTCGAAAAAAATAGTGAAAAACTCGATCCTTCCTTCCCCTGATGATGAGTTGACTGACTCAATTTGGACGAGGAAGGAAGGTTCCATGTGGCGGAGAGACGGAAGGGGTGGTATCTTACCTGGTCAAGGGTTCCAAAAACAATAATATTTCCCCTCAAGTCCCCACCAACTCCTAAAATCACCGAATGCGGGAAGAGCACTTCACTAATTAAGTTTTGCACACCTTAGAAAAATGAAATAATTGTGGAATTCCAGCAGAATCAAAAAACTTGATCTGCCTTTCACTCCCTCACCAAGAGAGCTCTCTTAAAATGGCTCTCTCCAAATCCCAATTCCAACCTTCTTCCTCTCCCAAACACAAATGCTAAACTCTCAAACTTCCCAACTTGTGCCTGTCTCATGCTAAACAAATGGGAAATGTGATTCCACTTTGAAGCCGTTGGAGGTGTTGCTGCTGGGAGAGAGACGTCTGGAGTAATCGTCCACAAACAATGACTGTACAAAATGTGATCTTTTAAACCTCCCATCCTGTCCCCTGTGAATATGAAAGCTGAAATATTAATTATATGGTAAGCTGGAAAAGATATTTAAAAACAAATTAATTTCACCCACCCCTGATTTTGATTACGTTAGTTATGCATAGCGCCCTTACACATTGCCTCCTATGTTTCTATAGGCAGTGGAAATTGGAAAAGACCACCTCACCTACCCTCGTCTTCCACAGATTCACAGTCCATGCTATCCCACGACTGCCCTCAATTTCTCAATCTGAGAGAAGATTTTTCTTTTTTGGAGAGTAAGAAAATAAGACAGCATCAGCTGTTCCCAGTTGAGCATAGACTCGAATCACTTCACTTCAACATCATCAGCCAAGGCATATAGACATCTGACATCTTTTTCATTTTCTTGATTTAGATCTACCGAAGACGAAAAATTTAAAAAATCTAGAGGAGAAAAAGTAGAACCAGTGCAGTACTGAGGAACCTCAGTATTAAATCCCAATCCGTCCAAATATTATCCGCAGTAACGTGGCACATTGTTCGAAGTAGTTGCTAGTGTTTTAAATTGTTTACTCATTATTTTATTATATTCAAGGATTCAATCATTATTAAATATATTGCGTTCTATTCATTCAGTTTATGAAATTAATTTATACCGCATACTTACGATAACATAAACGGAGATCACAGATGATGTTTAAATCTAACCGAAAATAGGTAGTAAATATTTAAATTTACAAATTACTTTTAGGTAGGCAATTTCTGATTGGGAATTAATAATAGGACAACAGTACAACAGATACTTTTAGTTTTATTGTTATTTAATTTGGATTAATTTTGTGCGTTGTCATTTTCAAAACTTCGAGACTTATATATGACCTATATGGATGAAATGGGTGGTGCTAATTGTTGATTATATAGAATTGCTGCTAGAGTTTAAATATTCTAGCAGCAATAATTATTGGAATTGGAATATAAAGGACAAAGAGAGTGAGCGGTGAATATTTTTATAAGAAACTTCCAAAATTTTGAAATAATAATAATAATTTCCCGGGTAGAATCGAAAACGATTTGAGACTTGGTCTCTTGGTGTCCTGGTTGTCACAAAGTAAATTCACTTTTCACACAGAGTTTGAAGGAGACAAAACGTTTCCAAAGTTCCATCCCATGTGTTTGTCTAATCTATTTTTAAAACTATTTACACCATATAATATTGCTTTGTCATTCTTCACAAATTGTCTCTACAGAATGGAAATTCGAAATTTCAAAAGTTTTAGATAAAAATTTTTATCGCTCAAACTTACTTAGGCATGCAGTGTGTTCACCCGTTCACTCTTTTACATAGTATCATCTACTAGTAGGGAGAAAATATTTTCTAACATCAAAATTTTACCATTGTTAATGTCCAAGTCTAACGTCAAACACGGGATGTTTTCTTTAGGATTGCGGAGTACTACAACATTACCAACAGTACTTAACAGTTGAAAATCTTGAAATAGTCGGTCTCCGACGGATCTGGCAGGACTGCTATGCAATAATAATAATTATTATAATACTTCCCAAATTGTGTTTAAGTGATGATTTGCTATGCTATGCTGCTACCCACATCTTATATAGATTTTTCTGCCCGTCGCCGGTAGTGGAAAGTGAGAAGAATGTGGTACTTTCTGTATTTTAAGATTTTGGAAAGGGATAAAAATGATGAAATGGTGAAATAAAATCGCATGCTGTTAGAAGTAATTTTCAGTGAATAGAAAATAGTTTACTTTTAAATATTAGTTTAGTTAATCCATTTTTTAATTTCTTGAAACGAGTAAAACTTTGTTGTTCCTCAATTTAAATAAAAATAAAATAGAACTTTTATGAGTTTTTGAATGACTGAAATGTTGAAAAGGTGAACGAATAAAAATCCTACCTATTCAAAACAAGAATTCCTACAGGCAATCGTCCTAATAAAACTTTTAATCAAATATATAATTACGAATACCCTATAATTATTTTAAATATGCCGTCGTTGTAAATCACAGATTATCAACTGAGTATGTATTTTACACCCGGGTTCTAATTGTTTTTGCCAGCAATCGGCGTAACCAGTAATGAAAATTCGTATTGTCTGGATACAAAGTCGAGATAGCTGCGCAAGGTGTCCAAACAGATTCATATCCATGCAATCAAATGGACACGGCAGGGTTTGGACACCTTGCCCAGCTATCTCGACTTTGTATCCAGACAATAAGTACTTGGAGGTGTCTTCTTCTTTTTAAGGGGGTGTATGCTGTTTTTTGCATAAATAGAACTAACATAAAAACAATAGATGATATGACTACGTAACTTTTTTTCCATGTTGTCTGATGTCGTATCTAGTCATCTGGGAAGCAAAATCTCATAAATTATTTTTATTCTGGTCACTAAAAAAAATTGAAAGTTGGCAAAATTAACAAGCGATTATATGAGGAACGTAGATCCTCCCGTGTTTGGTGGTTAATTACAGCTAAATGAAAATAAAAATACCACATCTCTTCTGGAGTGCCTAGGCAAATTTATGACAAATTTTCAAATTTTTCAATTTTTAATCAAAAATTTGAAAATATTTCATTTAGGTAAACATAAACGTTTAATAAACATTTTTGTTTCCAAGAAATATGAAACAATGCAGGGAAGTCTCGTATTTTATAAATATATTTGGAGACATTGTTTTGACCTGGGCTCTTTTTAGGACTATTCGAACCCGAATTGTTTTATAGAAGCTATGTTATACACACCTAGGTATGCGTACTTATTCTATCACCATATCGCTGTTCCAAATTTACATAGTGATTTATTGCAATCAATAACTGAGTTATACCCTATATTAGTGTCGCTTTCATTTTTTAGCTTAAAAATAGTAACATTTGGAAGGATAAATGAAGAAAAGTCTCTATATATTTCCTAAACTACTTCTCTCGCTTTTCAGATTTCTACTACCTTTTCAGTAATCTATTTCATTCTCACTGTTGTTTCTATTCTGCACAAATGGAAAGCGTGCAACTTTTGTTATAACCTTAAAAACCTGATTCTTCTGCCCACAACCAAAGTATAACCGCAACTACGATTATTATGATGCTGATAAACAATATTCGCGAGTGACAAATGACAATTTGTACCAGTTGACTACATCATCTTTTTTAATAATGCGTATAGGCAATTGGAATTCTGGATTAAAATTTTACAGGAACGAAAATGTAGATACATTATTTTTGAATCCTGAATGAATCACAACAATATTAGAAAACGGAAAAAAGACTAGGATTGGCAAAAATTTGTGCTTAGAAATAATATATAAACAATTTAATGAAAAAATTAGAATTTAATACAATATTAGTGGGAAAAACCATAAACAGAAAAAAATGTATTTGTAGTTCTAATTATTATTATTAACATCAAAATAATAAACCTAATTATTTATTTAATAGAGAAGTTTTGTCGGCATTTTCAATATTTTTTTAACATTCCAATATCCAATCTAAATGTTACACTATTGCTCCGGGATGGAAAACTGAAGGTATTATTATGTTTGTCCAAAGCTTGGGCTAAGGAAGCAGTAATGCTGTCTCAGTGGCACTATTTGAGAGCTCATGAGTAAATGCGATTGATTTGATAAAGGAAAAGGACTATTGATTGATTGACTGACGGATTGATGTCGATACTGTCACTTTGTTGTTGTTCCCGTTACTTTAAAAGGATGTTACATACATTTCGAGTTAAAAACATCCAAGTTATTACGCTAACTGCCCCGGGAACCTCCGTTGGATACGACAGGAAAGTAGAAAGTGGATAAAACCAATTTTCCGGGATTATGAAAACTGGTGTGGATCGGTACATGTACATGATAGCTGCAGTCAGAAGCCCCTGTGAGGAGAAAACAAAACAATAATTTCACTTCCGTCCCACTTCCTATTTCGAAATAATATTTCAGGTTTAATTTGTACATAAAAAGAGATAATTTCACGACCAAAATTTAGCCATGTTTACAATCTACTCGTTTCACTGGGCTCTTATTAAATTCTGTTTGTAGTTAAATGCAAAGTAATAATCTATTTTTATACTTTTAATTAATTTTATACTTACCGTTATTACATGGAGGGATACGGTGATAACTCGTCTTACATTGCTCTGCATCATATTCCGGGAACCAACTAAATAAAAATTTTAATAATATAAATAATATTATAAAATAATATAATATTGTAATGATAATGTTCAACAAGCAAAGATAAACCGCGTAGCAGAAATAATACATAAAGACAAAACTGAATGACTCGAACGTTGCCTCAGAATTAAGCAACAACAATGTTAGCTCTTTTTTACCTGTTGATTCAATATCTAGATTAATCATATTCAGTCTTCTTTGGATTTTGGCATATTTTGCAAACTCTGCTACAATAGGAGTATCGGCCATTTCTTTCTTCAAATCAATTGCAGTCTTTATTAAGCTGACTTCTTTTTCAGTTTGTTTGTAGAATAATTTAGATAGCTGGAAATAATGTAATAACATACACTTTTGATATTTGTGTAACTGAATTCGCTAGTTGGTTAGTTCTATCGAAGTTGGTATTACTAATACATAGCTTACTACTTCATGAAATGCTTTGCCATACCAGTGCGGCACTAAATATAGTGTGTACGGTTTTGTAGTGCACTTAACATCCAAAATTACAGAACATTTCTACTGATTTAGGGGAAGGGGTAAAACTATTATCATACTAAAATGCATTTAAATTTTATTATATATAAAAAATATATAAATATACAAAGGCATTTCATCAATATTATAAAAGTAATTGGTAAAGATTGCTTAAAATAAATGTATTTGTAACAAAAATTCATCTAGCTACAGCTTCCATTTTATATTATTGAGTTATTGTTTAATATTGTTCAACCTTTGTAGAAACGACCCCAACAAATCTGGCAAGAAGACATAGGACTGGAACAAAAAAACACAGGAACAAATGAACTCTATCATAGTGAATTTCAATATCTTCAGCCAGAATATCCTCGATCTCACTACTGTGGTCTTCCATTATCTCAATCTTTGAGATGGTTGTTTATTAAAGTCGAGTATACTCACAAACATGTGGCAACTTCAAGTATGCGTAACTGTACAATTAGCAGTGTCCTACTGCACTTAGTGGCTATTTGAATCCAAGCAGAGTAGTTCCTTGAGGTCATGCGTAAACAAAATAAATCTGCAAAAAAATAATTTTTGAATATTAGATCAGATTATCAGATGCATAACAGATTACAAAACACGAAAATATTAAATATTGAACATGATATTATGTTGAAGATAAAAAAAATTAAAAAAATAAATTCTGGGTAAAGAGTAATATTAAGTATAGGGGTTATTCTTATTTATTGGCTATCATCCATATGATAACGGTACGGTCATTAGTCATCCCCATTTAAGTCATCCCCACATTAGTCGTCCCCGGGTAAAAGTCACCCCCGTTCGTTACTCGCCCCCATAAACATTTTTCTCGTCATTGGGTTTTTTTCAATTTGACGAAAATTTGAAGTTTATAACAGAATGTGACACCTTACTTTGTGATGGGACGTTTAAAACATGTCTAAATTTATACAATCAAATATTTACGGTTCATGCGTTTCACAAAAACCGGTGGTGCAATGTGGTAGTTTTTGCTTTATTGAGTAACAGAAAGAAAGTTCCGCTAAAGTAAGGAACTGCGCTACCTGCGCATTGATGATCGAATTCTCACATCCGTAATGCAACGGAAAGATGTGTCCAAAGTTGAGTACCGTATTTCCTGTAATAGTACACGGGGTGTACTATTCAAAGCCATAAAGGCAATCGGCAGTAGTAAAAAGGCTATAAGCAGTAAGCTGGCAGTTACTTAAGAAAATACGTATTGGCAGTAGAGGCCAATATTGTAATAAAATTGTATAAAATAAATCTTTTTTTCCCGACTATTGGCAGTAGTAAAAATATTTTTCCTAATCACATATTTTGCACAAGTTAAGCATTAAGTTCATTTAAATGTCAATTGTAAGAAGTTTGCCTAATAGTTGGGGTCCTAGGGGTTGTAGGACATTTCCCTTCCGGACAATTTCCTCACTGACATTTTCTCTCTCGGACATTTTCCCCCCAGGACATTTTCCTCCCAAAGCATACCGAGGACATTTTCCTCCCAGTATCAAAATCACTTCTGTCAAGGAAACTAGTGTAAACATGATTCGACGAGTGGTTCTTTTCACAAAATTTCATTCGAAGGCATTCCAAAAAATATGCATTCATTACTAATTGAAGATCTAAAATGCGTCTTTTCCCCAGTTTTATGAAATAATGGTTAATATTTTAGTATTTTATTAAATAAGTATTTGTTAAGAAAATGGTACTAAACGTTTGCCGTACTTCAGATTAGAGATTTTGGACATCAATAAGAACGTTTACGAGTACATATATAAATTTTGTGGGTCGATACACTAGTTTCTTTTAGTTGAGCTATTTTGATACTGGGAGGAAAATGTCCTTGGTAACGAGTTGGGAGGAAAATGTCCAGGAGGAAATTGTCCGGGGAGGGGG
>JAQFZE010002499.1:0-14462 GCA_034695245.1 Dicyrtomina saundersi | reverse complement strand
CCTAAAATTTCGTTTTTTCGTTTAAAAACGACATTTTGTGACGAAAAAACGAACAAAACGAAATGGCTAAATTGTTCATTTTTTTCGTTTTCGTTTAAAAAAAATGCCAGCCCTAGTGTCAAACGCTTATTTTAACATTTTTATACGAGGTGTCATTTTTAACGTAAATTCTGGCTGGAAGGGAAGTTATTACTAGTTCTGTTGTAGAAATACACATACCTATTGTAAAATTTGGTATGCAATGAGTTTAACGAATAATGTGATACGGATTATCATTGTAATTTGTAATATTTTAGCAGCACATGTTGCTCCTACAGCTTAACTCGACTCGAATATTCTCAATTTGTATCGGAGAAAATCAACTTCGAATAGAATTGACCTAAAAAATCTAGTCTGGCAACACTAACTTGACTCGAAACAGGCTTGAAATCCATACTTTAAAAAGTAATTTATCCTTGCCGCCTAGCTGCCTTTGCACATTTAGAGTAGGTACTGATTTTTTGCACTTCTTGGTGACCTTACAAAGGTGATTATAAGTTTTCTAATTGTACTTACTGTAGATTTAGTGAATGCAATGCCGCCATCGCCAATGCCGACAATTGCTGACAGTTGACAATACCAACATTGTAAATTACGACAAAAATTTATTTTTAAATTAACATTTTAAAATTTGCTTCTATGCTATACAATACATTCTGTTCAAAGTTGATACAAATAATACTACGCGTTAAGTATGGATTGATTACTTTTGTAACTAAACTGCTTTAATAGTCGGCTTATCCACGATACTTCTATAGTTGTCTTACTTTCTTCACCCTCCGTTACGAAAGAAAAACCGTCACTGAAATGTGGGTTGCACTTATGGTTAAAACTTACGTATGAAAGCTACAAAATTAACAGTGGTACCAGTTAATAAATTATTAGTAAAGTCGGGTTGAAAACGTTTTACGTTATTTAAATGTTCGTCGTGTCGTACCTCTAAAATGGTTTTTTTCTTGATTTTGTTATTTAATCACTTAAGACAAACATCTTTAATTTACTTTGGTAATTAGAATCATTTGAACCTTGAGCAGCTTTAAGATGCAATTTTACAAGAACTGTAAACATTAAGTTCCAATAAGCAAACAATTACGTTTTCTAACGTTGAGATTAGTTATACTATATTTAAACTCGGAGAGTGAATTGATATCTCACTTTTATTGAAGTGAAATACGCTGAAATTGTCTCAATAATATAGGATGAGTAAATGTTTAAATTATGTAGATAGGTTAAGTACACTTTAATGATGTGTGAAATAAAAGTTGTAGGAGCGCTGTGTTTTAGTGCTGTCTCTCTAGGAGATGTGTACTAGAGCAAGAACAATGATCAAGTGGTAGTGTTTTATTCTGGGTTCGTCATAACATATTATTTCGCCAATATTCTGTATATAGTAGAATTTAGGAGGAAAATGGAATATTAATATTATTAGTATCGTGAAGGAAAAGCTAGAATTAAAGAGAGGAGGAAAGTAAATTCAATATTATAGAAATGAGGTTGCTCAGCTCCATGTCCACGTAGGTCCACGTAGGATAGAAGTCCTATAATAGAATTATTTCCCAATATTTTCTTCGTGCGTCAGAAATAATTGTCATAAGAATATAATGACATCAAATTAAATGTAAGGTTTTCGAGTATTACATTATACTGTGTATATAGTGTGTATAAAATAATAAAGTTGTATCATGTTGTAGGAATGCGGTGTAGGTATATCGCCGTTCAGAGAGCACTTCTGTATTCACTATTTCTGTTCGAGCTATTTGTAGGTAAATTTTTGCAATAATTCAACGTTTAATCTTTAAAATTTCAATATTGTAGCAAAATTTCCATTAGGTACAATTGCGGGACATTTAGCGTCCCGGATGGCTCTTGTCCGGAACACGGGACATTATAGTTGATTCCGGGACACCTGGTTACTCTAGTTGCACTGGTAAAGAAAAATGATAATTTAAATTACCGTTCATGTTCTAATAGTACTCCCAGTAATAGAGACCCACGTAATACTCAAATCAGAAAACATCAGGTCTGGTTACGGTTAGTAGAATACAGAAAACGTCATGAATTAAATTAAATTACCGAATAACAGGATTAACAAGTAGACAAGAATAAATGAAGAAGTACATTAAAAATTATAATTAACGCTAATTGAAACTAAAAAATAGTATGTATATGGCATTCTACACCCCATGTACTGATCAATCTGAAAAATATGTGTGTGTAGCAATGCTAGCTATGGCCAACACCGCTTTCCACCACGTCGGCTCTTCAGCCGAAGAGCCAACCAGAGCTCGCTAAATCTTATTCGACTGCAGCAAGTATACCCAGCAAACTGAGAGGAGCTAACGAGTCAACAACTAGCTTCCTTACTTGCGAGTACTACTTCGTGTTGTGTTAATTAAATCAGTAAATTACATTACCTCTTCCAACGCTAAATTATTCCTAATATCTAGCATCCATAGGCATGTGGCATATTATTGCGTGGTAGCAGCGGTTTCAAAACTCTCAATAAAATCTTTTAATTCGTTGGCTGTGTCTAGGTTTAGTGAAACTGAATTTCCAGATTTTTGCTCTCCATATGTTTTTGTCGATTCCACGTTACGTGTCTAGTTGTACTTTATTCGTGCATCCTCTGCGTGTCTTTAAGCTGTCCGAATCGTTCTTTGTTCTAAGAGATTCCATTAAATCCAGCTGCACAATTGTATTGAATGAACCTAACACTGCAATAAAGTTTACTCAAACTTATGTCTGGCATTTCACCTCCTGATCCGGTTTTTTATAAGGCCAGTTACTAAGCCTGGTCGAAGGCACGTTTTAAACAATTCTTTTTAGTTAAAGAACTCAGTGCTAAATCAGACGAAGCCAAAATCAGCCAGTTGCAGTACTTCATGAGACCTCGTGCTGTAGAACTCTTAAACTCTTTGGCTTCCACATCCAACCAAAAAACCAAACAGGCTTAACAACTATCGCTGTTCAATGATAATTATAACAACAAAACTAATAAGCTTTATGCACGTGTTTAATTTAATTGTCAAGTTTAAGAATGGTGAAAGTGCTGATAGTTTTATATTAGCAATGCATAGTCTGGCCGAGAATTGCAAGTTTGGTTCCTTTAAGGACGAACTCATACGTTATCGCCTTATCGTTTGGATGCTTAGCATTAGTTTAAGCCAAAAACTCATGAGTAATAGTGCTAATGACCTTGCCAACATCCTGACGTTTCTTCGTCAACATGAGAAGATACAGAAACAGCAGCCCGTCATCCATCTTGGCACTGATTTAAGCCATTTGGTTTAAATTCTACGGAACTATCGCAGCGGCTCAAAGTACCCCAAGAAGACAAAGCAGCATGGCAAAAGCAAAGCCTACAACCAAAAGACGTTCCTAAACACCTTTCAGCAAAGTTGCACCCATGGCAGAGGAGTTCACCATGTGTGTTCCAACTGTGGAGAGCGGTCCCTTTTCAACGCTCCGTTTTCTGCGAGGGACCGACAGTATGAGCCGTGTGATCACAGAGAGCACTACTCAAAAGTATGCTGTAATTCTTAAGCTAAGGTACGGGTAGTTGAAAACGATTCCCTGATTTATTTTGTTGAGTATCACAACGACTCGTACTTCTTTGATGCAATGCTGAAGAAAAATCAGGCACAGGAACTTTGGCATTACGTTCTAACTTGACCCTGGGGCAGATGTGAGAGTGGTCGTCAAAGCCAGGATTAGAGATACAATGACCAGTCAACGCAGTTACGCACGATGTGTTCGTCGTGCGGGGGCTCGTTACACCTCTACTAGGTGGAGCAGCGTGTGAAGAGTTACATTTACTTGAATGCATTCGTGAATTCGATACCTCGTGTGCCAGCCCAAGCTAAGAAGAGAAGAGTAAAGCAAATGTTTAGTTACCAAAATTGCATCTTCGTAAACTAGATCGACAACATACAGCGATTCTAGCTGCCCAACAGAAGGAGGTCATTACAATCACCCGGGACGGGCAGCCTCCACTTTAGTCGCTCAGCACGTTTCTTTGACGGTATTACTCTGTAAAAGACGAGCTGTCTGCAGAGGCGATGTCGTATGCGTGCATAGCGAGTTGTTGTGCCACACCTGTTGAGTGAGGAAAGCCATTTCAAATGCCTAGTGGTCATTAACGGATCTCTAAATGTTGAGCAAGGGCCAGAGAAACCTTGTGGTAGCCTAGAATACCTACGCAATTTTATCACTGTATAAACCTTGGAAAGAGTAACGAGAGCATCAGATGGTATTTTACTTAAAAACAATGTGATCAAATGTTCGTCTACGTATTTATGCTCATTTTTGTGTAGAGCTGTTAAGGTTTGGAATAGTTTGCCGATTGAGCTGCGAAATACTAATTATATTTTATATATAATTTTAAACTGGGCATTGCGCATGATGTCTTGACTAAGCGTGAGTCAAGGTTTTTCTTTATGTATAAACCACCTTAATGCTGATGTGTAACTTTCTGGATTATGTACGACCAGACTTTTTGCCTAATAGCTTTACCACTGTATGCTGGATATCTGTAAAAAAATTTCTCAATTTATGTGTCGCTTACTGAAAAACATAATGCGTATTTATGTACTTGTGCTAAGATTTGATGACACTTGAATAAAGCATGCATAAACAAACAAACAAAGGAAGATCTTTAGACATCGAGGAGACGAAACGTGGTTGTTGCAAGAGCATTAGGGTTAAAATATACCGAAGGACAATTACGACCTGCGCAGGGTCTTTAAGCCAATGACAACATGGACATCTGAAGAAATAGTCTAGAGAAAAGAAAAACGACGATGTTGCTCAAGGATGAAAGAGAAAATACAAACACACGGTTCTCTACTTTTGACGACGTACCTAGAGCAGTACCTTTAACACGGCAAAAAACAACGTCAACGTTTTGTTGAAGAATAAAATTATCTTTAAAATAAGCATTGTGCTTACAAGATCAAAATTTTTGTAATGTCTAAGTCCAACCAAGAGTACTGTAAAAAGCCTTTATTTTCAGGAATAACTCTAAAACTATACTTTGGCATACAATGTTTGACAACGTTCGAAAAGAGTCAAGAGTAATAAAAATTTTGATTGCAGGTATTTTAATAGTCGTACCTAATGCATTTAAAAAACTAGCTTTTGTAACAATAATAGATATTCCAGATCATCAATGTTTTCATATACTGCGCTACAAAAAATCGAAAAACAAATCTTCATCGCTAGAAATCGAAAACACAAACTTAACAATGCAGGAGATTATCAAGAGAAAAAACGCAACACAAAATAAATGAACAGATAACAATGCAAGAAAAAAATGATGATCAGCGATGCAAACGATTGACAAGCAAGAAAAAATAAAAACAAGAAACCGCAATCAAAACTGAAAAACAAGAGGAGAAAAGCATGGGCAAACAAACTACAGATTAGAGATACAAAAGATTGACAAAATATACAACCAAAAACCCAAAACAAAACACATAAAAAAACGTAATCAGGAAAAACATCAACAACGCGCAAGATTGTCAAGAAAAAATCACGCTAAATAGAAGCAAGAATAACCTCAATTGAAAACTAAAAGAGAAAGAAAAAGAATTCAAAGACCAGCGGATTAAACGGTTGTCACTTAATAGAATGTCAATCAAAAAACAAAACCTAGTAAAGACATAAAAGGTAATAACATTAACTAAGATTATAAGAAACGTATTACCAGGAAACGGCATAACAAATTTGTACAGAAAAAGAAAAATGAACAATCAAATTGCACTCACAAACCAGTATTTTATTAGATAAAATCAACACCCTCTGGAATTGTTCAAATTGAAATTTAGTTAAGTAAAGTATGAGTATGAGAGGCATTGATACTTTTTCAATCAATGTTTTTTTTTATGATTTGAAATTCTTGCAATGTTATAAATTACTAAATCGAATTACGCTTTGCAGTACACCACCCTTACTAGTCTTAAGAGGAACGAATAATATCGAAGAATCAAAATATAATAAAAATTATAACCACTATAATGTATATTGCGGTTGTTAGAAATTGCATTAGTACATGCTCTGACAGCCTAAAAGTATTTATCATCTCAGGTTCAATATTTAAGATTCCCGTAAGTGCGTATGAGAGCATCACCCGACACACTTGGAAACAGTGTGTTAACTATTACTCACGTAAACGTCAAGTACATCGACATCTTAAAAGTAATAGTATCTCTTTTGAACGAGTTCCGATTGAATAGTATGCTGATCTATATTGCAACTATACTGTCGTAAAGAAAGATAGCCGATACCCTGCTAGGTACGACTAGAACGCCGTTTGCATCTCTACACGTTTAAATAAACATACATTACTTCCAAACGCTACCTAGATAATGATTCACTTAAACGGATCAAAAAGAAACCTTCGAAATATTTCGAAAAAAGACAAGATTTTGTATGGCCATGCTTAATAGAAGCAAATATACAAACGTTAAATATAATTCCGTATTTGTTATTATTTTTTGTCAGAAGTGTGAATTTTGCCAGGCTAGGCATTTTAAAGTTATAAAATACCAGATGAATACTTGTCCAGCTATTGCTGTAACGGCAAATTACGATTGCTCTAAACGCAACAATCAGCAACAGCTGTCAGATCTTTTTGTATAACTAAATATGATAAGCAAAATCTTTAGAACATATCTTATAATGATAAGATATGTTTTGAAGATTTTGCTTATCTTATTCAGGACAGTCTTAGCTATAGTTTCTCTGGGTGCCAATGTGCACAGTTTTAATTTTTTATACGGCATTTACTAACTTAACGTCAAATGTATTAAAGAAAATCCAATTATCGTCTAAATATTAGATGCGCCTAAATATTCTCAGCTTTAGATACTCATCCCGGTTATAGCGCTACATCATACACTCATACATGCGTGAAGATAAAAGACAGAATATGCGCGGTTATTATCTGTGCCACTAAAACCCATTGCAGTCAATTTGGCAACCACAAAAATACAGATTTGCAGATAGTATCCTTGGCCACTGCTCGAACAACTTCTCTCATCGTACCGTTCTACTAGAAACTTAATGAACTCATCCAAATCCGTCATCCCTTTTCCTCCATAACCCAACTTAAATGTAGTCTGACCTGTGAGTTCATTTTTGAGCTCTGGTATGTAGTCCGCAGGACAGGGGTGTGGTATTGCCGCCGCCGTCAGTTGGTTTTTATCCGTAATATATCGAATAATTGGCTCGTCCGGCTGCTGAACTCTGGTGTGTAATCTTGTTGAGTAATTTCTCATTGACTGGAAACGCCTTACAAATAAACGTTTGAGGTCATCAGTAGTGACCCCGGTTCCTTTGTTACCAAACCAAGTTGCTGAGCATCTGTCCAAGGTGTTTGCAAAACGGGCTGCCTGGTTATTCCTTTGAATTCCCAATGAGTTAATTGTTTTGACAGAATAATCATAATAGGCGCCTGGGTCGTCAATTCCAACTAATACAATGAAGTGAATGAAAAGAATTAGCACCTAAAAACAGGTGACGGTGCTAATCACAGATGACGCCAGCAAGATTTACCAATTTTTTTGACCCACCCACCTAACTTGTCAATCTTGCGTTGCGTTGCGTACATGACTATATCGTTAACATGGCGTGTCATCTTTTTCAAAGTAACCCACCCTGGCATGAGTGGCGCTATTTGCGTACGACCCCAAATGCGTGCCTTGTATAGGTATACGCATTTGCATACAGTTCTAACTGAACTTCGTTTCTTTAAATTCGCGCGGCACTGCAGTACAAGGTAATCCATGTATTACTAATATTTTCAGCTCAGCATCTACTTCGGTCCATGGTCGCAAAATCCGGCGCAAGGCGCCGGATTTTTTTTATACCTTTTCTCTACTTTATATTTAAGTATTTGTATACGATGCCAGGATATATAATTAGGTAAAGAAGTTCTAACTGTATTTAGAAATAGTACAGTACACATTGTTCCGGAGTGTGTAATTTTAGTACTAAGCATAATGTTTAAAAGATTATGGTTTAAACTGCGTACATTTATTTCCTACACTTTTTAAGTTAACAATTCTGTATTTTTTTGCAATACGATTTATTCCAAGCATGCGGTTTAAAAAAGTATATATTACAATGGATTCGTGAGAGAGAAAGACAACTTTATTAAAATAAACTTGACGCTGTCGTCCAACGACGATAGCCCAACGGACTCAGTATACGTAGCACAATTTTGTTATTCATAATTTATGCTTGTTAGTAGGAGTATGTAAATTAGATTTTTTAAATTATTAATCAGTTGGTGTACAAGAAAACAAATGGTGCACACATATTTGAACAGATTTCTTTAAAACGGAGATTACTGTCTTCTATCAGCGTACTATGTAGACAATTGGTTTTCATGAAGTCAAGGAAAAATTTTGAGATTGTCCCACGTGCCCCAATATACAGTCCTGTCACTTGAATTTCAGTAAGTCTCAGTTTCTGTTGGAAGTAAGGGATACAAGGCTCATAGATTCCTTTTTTCTCTTGATGTACAGCCTCAGATTTATTCATGTCATTCTGTTCCAGGCGCACAGTGGGATCAAGTATAATGCCTTGCTTTGTTTTTAAATTGTAAGCAAATATGTCAACACGTCTTGAACCATCTCCAGTACATTCGACTTCCTAAAAAACTTTCCACCCTAATTTTTGCATAGCTTCAGCAATTAAACGGCGAACTGCATGATGTCGGTTATTACGAATCAGCTCTCCACGGTGACATTTTTCAAGGATATGTCCAATTGTTTCAATCTCCTTACAGCCATGTCGGCAATAGAGATCCTTGGTCAGGTCGAGGGATAGCATTGATGGCTAATACATTTCCAACCATTTTAATAGCAGTAATCCACTCTGATGTGGAAAGTTCATTTTTCGAATGAATCCATTTGTTAGCATACGGGCATTCTTGAAATTGAATAACAACCTGTCTTTTTTGGGGTAACTTGCACCAGATATCATATTCCAAGCTTCTTAGGTGATCACGAATGAATTTGCTTTTTTCCCCCTTATGTTCAGCCATAATTTGCCTTTCTTCAAACGGCATACCAAGAAAATCCAAACACTGGGATTTTTCGATTTCTAAATTCTTCACCTCATGAATCAAAGCATGAGCAGAACTTGATAAAATTTCAAGGGCATTAAAGTTTTGAATTCCTGCTTCCCGTTTAGCACGAATTAAGCCTAATCCTTTCACTTTTGAGCTGGAGTACAACATGCTAGTTGGGGTACTTGTTGGAATGCTGAGAAATTCCTTCACAAAACTACAAATTATTTTATCGATGGATTCTAAAAATTTTGTAATTTTCCAAGTTAGGCATTTTGGAATGGGTATATTAAAGTAGGCCATAAATAATTTTTCATGACTTTTAATTTCTGATCTGGCCTCAGCATAATGGTGGATGTCAACATTTCAACTTTTTCACTAAATTTTTTAATGATTTTGTTTTCGTCAACTATACAATCAGAGAAGGTCACTCCCAAATATTTTATGGTCTCTTCAGGTCCGATGCACCGTATGTAGTCGTCAGCACCTACTTGAAGTGGGTCCTTGCATAATTCGCGTTTAACAATACAGATGGCTGCACTTTTCAAGGGATTAATGCAAAGACCAATGACAGCTAAGGATTCTGTGCTCTGCTGGTAAAGCTCAATGGCTGAATGCTTTGAATGTCCAAACATTTCAGTGTCATTGGCAAACTCAGCGTTGGACACATTTTCATGACGGGGGTGCAGAGAAAATCCAAACTTATCTGTAACCTCTTTTTCACTCAAATCGTGTATCCCGCGGTCAATTGCGACATTGAATAGAAATAGAGAAATCGGACTTCCTTGCATAACCCCTCTCTCGAATTTTATAGGATTTGATTTTCCTTCAATAGTGGTGATATGAGTGTAATTGTCACTTGCTAAACTGCAAATAAAGTTTTTGAGTAAAGATGGCGCTGGTTTAGATTGTATTTGGGTAAATACATGTGCATGTCCTACACTATCAAATGCCTGAGTAATGTCCCCAAAAATAATTGTGCAGTCTGTCTTGTTCTTCTTAGCTTTTTTAAGATATTCGTTGACAAAGGTGGTATTAATTAACGTGCCTGCCGTATTGGTAAAGCCACGTTGATTATCATTGAGGGTAAAGTATTCTCTTAAGTCATTGTCCAGAACTTTTTCAATAATTCGTCGTAAAACGGAGCTTACAGTTATAGGTCGCCAGTTTTTTGAACTTTTAGTATCCCCAGACTTGTAAATGAGCACGGTACGAGCTTCTCGCATGAATGATGGGACACAATTATGCATTACCATATACAATAGAAATTGTGATAAGATGACCTTGGATTTTTTTGAAGTTGATTTTACCCATCAAACTAAAATTCCATCTGGTCCAGGAGCAGAATCTACATTTATTCGTTTTATCTGCAGTTTAATTTTATCCTGTGCAACCAGAGGGCAGTAGTCCGCATCAATTTGACATTGCTTCTCTTGACTTACCGCGCCATAAACCGGCCCAACGGAATTATTAGGGGTTCCCCATCGAGTAGTAAAATCGTGTTCCAATTCAGGTAATGGTATTGTACAGCACTTATCGTCAGAATTAAGTACCATTTGAACAGCCTTTCTTCTTTGATTATAGAATAGATACTGAACCATGCGTTCTTGGTGTTCTTGTTTAAATGCCTTTCGTTTTCGATTTGACGTTCTCTGTGGGTTAGAATTTAAATTTTAGCCTGCATCAGAATTTTTAAAAACCTTGCTCTTCTTACGCAGCTCATAAAACCTTTTTGCTGGATTTTTAGGACCGGGAAGTTCTTTTTCACACTTCCGCAAAACTTCCAAGTACTCATTACAAAGGTTTTCAAATATCTCATGGTTTAGAGCATTATACGAGAGAAAGCTATCAATTTTCGTAATAAGACCATCAAAATGAGCGTTAAGAGAAACAACTTCAGCATCACGATCTTCATCTCCAACGCCGTCAGAAATAGTAAACTGTTGGCTAAGATCTTCAAGTAAACTCTGACACGTTTATAAACGTTTCGCAAGAATAAAATAAAAACACATCCTTATTACTAGGGCCGGCAATAATGACAGGTTTTGAAATAACGACAATAACGATAACGACAAGGAGAATAACGACATAACAACTTTTTTCAGCTAAGCCGTACAAACCCTTTCTTAAGGAAAATGACAAGTAATTTTGACCAGATTTATTTATTGTTCAAAGCCTAATACGTTGGTGCTTAAAAATACAAATATTCACAGTTAAAAAACTGTGCTACAATGTAACGCTTTAAAGTATGCTCGTAGAAAACAGATTATCTAATGTTTTCTCCCCGAGAGCATTTCCTAGTTTTGTGCAAAATATTGCTGCCGCAGAGAATGCTCTTTCAGCTTCAACACTTGTCGGTTTGATAGTTAGCAGAAATTTGTAAATAAACTTTATATGATCTTCTCTATCTGTTTCTTTGAGAACAAATGAGTTTAAAAATGTATCGATTTCGTGAAAAATGTTCTTCTAAAGTAAGTTTTAATCCCTGATTCGATTGATGTTTCTATGAAAATTAGGCACAATAAGCAGTGTATAAATAATCAAATTTCAAGCAATTAAAAAAATTCTTATAGTACGAATGTACGATTAAGATTCATTAAAAGAATTTGAATACCTGTGTCTGGTTGGACCCTTTTTAATTCGATAGCGCAATTTCAAACTCATTATCCATTGTAGTGGGTTCCTTATCTAGATCCATTTCAAGGCCCACCACAGCCAATTTTGTTGGTCGAGTTCGCACATCCGCCATGTCATCGGTAGAGTTTGGGTACTCAGAAACACGATCACGTAATAGCCGTTTGAGCAACTTTTTAATCTCTTTTTTAACTAATGCTAAATTTGGAGGTTTAAATTTAAACAAATCACTCTCTTCGGCTTCAGTTTCAGCTTCTGCAGGTCCGTACTGAAGATAATTGAAAACATCCGACATGGGTGTGCGTCGCTCCATAATTTTTTTTTCAAATTTTCTAACAATGTACATGCAATCCAACAAGTCTGGGCTTTCAACTTTGTGAGCATCAGTTTCATGATTGTATCACATGAAACCAATGTAGCATCTTTACGGCAAATCTTCTCTAATCTAATTTTGACGAGGGCTAAGGCATTCACAACGTTTTAAATTATAACAATGTCTTTCTCTGTAACTTATGGCACTTTGTGCTTCTTCGTAATAATTTTTTTTTGCTCGAAGATCAATAATTGTTTTACTTATGCTGCCATGAAGAAACAAATATCTCTCTAACATGCAAAACATGCTTGACCAGCGGGTTTGGACGTTTAAAATCGGCCGCAAAGGTTTTTTTGAATCTCGTTTAGTCTGTCTCTTTAGACAGCTAATTTAACAGGCTATTTTTGAAACATCAAAACTATTTTTCTGACTTTCTGAATGACTGGTCGAATTTCCGTATTTTCAACTTGACTATCACAAATGTTTTGAAAATCAGTTTCGAACTCAATTTCAATTTCTTGTTCATCATCCTCCTCTTCCTCTTCCGTTTGGATCTGAATATCGTCATCCATTAGTTCATCTTCCTCTTCGGATTCTTTTTCAGACTCCGAATTCTCACTAGAAACCTTTTGAGTCCCACTTGAGGCAGAATTTTTTGATTTAGGCTTCTTTACAACTGCATACAGAACGTCAATGACTCCTAACTGAATTATGTGCGCAATGCATAGTTGGTGATTAAATGGGGCCAGAGATCCAAACTTTTTCATCATCAGTGCTCCATCGCTTGTGCATCCAACGATGTCATTTAAAGAAATAATTCCAAAAGATTGTAAACGCTTCTCGACTAATTTTAGGCACTTCCGCAGTTAGACTTCCAGAATTCTCGACATTATCAGTTAAAACGGGAATTAGGCCTAGGTTCAAATGTGTTAACTGGTCGTGTAACATACCTAAATTTTAGATTATGAACACCAATAATATTTATTATATAACGAGATTGCAATAATGGACATGTTATTGGTATAAAATTTAATTTAATCATACATTATTCTACAGTGTGATCAATTGTACCTTTTATTATTTACTGCAGTCCACTCGTCGACAGACAGGCTAAATTTTTTCCGACGTTGTAGATTTTTTGAAATTAACTGAATTTGTTCCTGCTTTATGTTGTGAGTGTAGGTTTCAAATATTTTCCTAATTTGACTACTTGATTTGGGCAATGTGTAGCCTGCTTTCATAAACAGTTCACGCATAGCCTGAGAATTGGCGATGGTTTCCAAGGAGATTCCATCGGATGACACTAGTTCAGAAATTAACGCTTCCATTGACGAATCTTTCTTAGGCTTAAAATAGCTGGCTAGTTTCATGACTTTGGGATTATCTGTAAAATAGATATTTAAAATATTCCAAGTTTTTTGTAAATTGTAGGCAAAAATTAACCATCAACATCAAAGCTAAAAATAGAAATATGTGTAGTTTATTTTTTCATTACATACATTATTCAAAACCAATTGATTTAGGAAAAGGATCCACAGTACTTTGACTTTTTTTTAGAAGAAATCACTGTATTTTCCTCTTCGTCCTCTTCTGAAGCATCGTGAGAATTCCATGAGATACTGTGCTTATTTTTTAAATGCCCTAACATTCCGGCATGACTACATCCTTTGCATGGAATAATACAAGGTTCTGAAGAATCTTGTTTATTGCACAGTTTACACCAGGCCTTTTGACCGTCATTCCGACGGTAAAAATAATACCAAACACTGGTTTTGGTTTGTTCTTTTTGTTTATACTCATAGTGCAATTAAAATTAAAACTAACTTAATAATATAAACTACACTGTCTAAAACGTTCGAACTCAAACTTAAACTTCCCGGTGGCTTTTTTAATTTTGACAGGAATAGAGTGCTTGTGTTGCCAGCAACACAAGCAGGCGAAAGTTCATAAAGGTATTTACATTGGTTACAGGTCATAACACGTGAAATGCCCGCAAGCGTTTGAATTTGATATTTTGTCGTTATTGCTAACAATAACGACATTTGATGACGAAATAACGACATGTCAAAATTGGTCGTTATTGTCGTTATTGTTATAACGACATGCCGGCCCTACTTATTACCCAACATTTCATAAATCATCACTTAATCTTACAACACTGCGCTTCAGTTTCGGAAGGCTAGTGGGCTCAATGGTGCACGGTGCACGCCGAGATACGAGTTATCGATGAGTGAAAAGCATATGTAGTAATACATTTTGCATGCGAGATACTCTAAATCCATTAGTTTTCGCGTGGCTGTTTTCTTCTGGCTCTTTTTATGTGCTTAGAAGCGAGGAAATAGAGAGTATAGTGTGGGATAGACAGAGAAGTAAAAAGTGGCTACATGATGAGCGACTATGGAC
>JAQFZE010002498.1:0-14464 GCA_034695245.1 Dicyrtomina saundersi | reverse complement strand
ATAACCGTATAACCGTCAACAAAAATTGCATTTCTATTGCAGTCATTGACTATTTATTTCGATTCTAGTTTACGCTATAGTTAGGTTCAGACGTTCAGAGTTAAGGTTATTGATAAATTGATGGTTTCAATCAGTATCTCATATTCCCCCGATGATAAGCCGGGTCAGAGTACGTTGTATGGGTGACTGTTGTGTCTGCTAACTGCTAAAGTCTCTCCATAAAGTTTTCTTCGGTTGGTATATTATAAATTACAATGTTATATCACTCTATCATATGTCTCTGTCCTGTCATGCATCCGGTTTGTAGCTGAATTTGATATTCATATTGTAATTATTCAGCGAACCGTGGTATAATAAAATATAAGCATGCCTTTTGAGTTTTTAATGCCTACTACATACTGCCTACATGCAAAACTAAGTTGTCTATCACTATCAGATGCAGATGAGTGCATGTGCATATTACAGTACATAGTTGCATCGATATTTACGTCTGTCGTACTGCGCTCAAAAATAGTCGGTATTATACCATAATAATAGAATTGCCAGTTATAAACTGATATCGCGCAGTGGTAGCATGCTGGCAAGTTGGCAAGATACCAGGAATGCAGTGAAGCCATATTAAAAGCTGAATTTGAAATCAATGAAGTGCACTCCACAGATCTTGATCTCATGGTATATGTAACATAAAACAAAATATTGTATTATCTTTCTTAGCATATTATGTGCTATAATTCTAAGGACCATAGCCAGGCAGAGGATGTGGGACGACACTAAAACAAATTATAACCATGAGGACTCCTGCATTGCTCTGCATTATTCAAATTAAAATATGTACCTAATTTTATTGCCGATGCCACACTCGGCAAGATTTTTAGAAAATACAATTATAATCTGTGGGTCAATCTTACTACTAGATTTTTTAAGAAGGCAACTCAATTCAAGGAAAAGCAATACAATTATTATTAAAAAATATAATATTTTTAAGAATTGGGGGAAAATGTATTGTTTACCTTGCTAAAATATAATGGACTGCCATACAACGAAAATGGGAAAAATATTCCAGTTTAGGATGAATTATTACAATGCAGTAGACAGTAGACAGTCAACAGCAGTCCTGTCGACGAAAACGAAAATTATAAATTCTTCTGACTTTATTAAGGACTCATTAAGTAATTATTATGAAAATTCGTAAATCCTCAAAACCATGTACAAGTGATACATACCGAGCACAATAATAGAACACAATGAAAATGTACAATGTATTGTGTATGTAATCGTAAATTGTTATATGTGGTTACTAGAGATGATATAACATGTTTGATTTGCATAAAGCCTTTTTGAATGTATTATAATAAATTATAATTATTACAACTACATAATTACAATTTAACTACTCAACTGCAACTTCAAACTTGAAAGCATTCGCTCAACTACTACAAAATATAGTTCAATTAAACATTGATTATATTATTATTACGAATGAACATTTTTAAACAAGGAATAAAAAATGTTCTTTTTTACTATCATTTTTCTGACTTGGTGGGTTTCACTTTTTTTAAGTACTACCAGCACTAGCATATAATATATTATCTACCTACCTCTGCAATGTATGTACTGCAAAATCCAATTATTATCATAGTAAGGACATATGTTATAATTTTTATTATTAATTAATCACTAATCAATAAACTAATGTAGCTACTGATCGAGAGTGCAAGAGTTTTGTAATATTTTTCCTAAAGTACTCCAGTACGGGACTGTGCACGAGGATGATGCGAAAGACAAAGATTAGTGCCAATAAAATAATTTGAAGTTATTCGTAATTCGTAGGTATAACTATAGGTCACCTACGTGATTCTTTTGAATTAAAGTCTTTTTTAAAAGACTTCAAAGATACTGAATTGCAAAATTATTTATAGGGATTGCACTAGAGACGTTTAGATTTTTTAAACATCCTAAACTACAATCTGGCTTAAGAATTGCATTACTGAAATATTAATAGCAACTGTGATCTTACTAATGATTAAGTTAATAATTCGAGATGTATAGAAACTGTTATTGAGCGCAAAAATACTAATGATTAAACTTGAATTATTGCAGCAAGAACAATTAAATATAACTAGAATCAAAATCAAAAGAGAACTACGTGTGATAATAATTCTTTTACTTTACAGCTTATCATGTACTATAGAGAATTGTGATACACCGAAGTACAGTAATTAATTAAATTTCGTATAATTACATACATTCATAATGCATGATAATGATGATGATGATGCGTGGTGGTCGACGATGACTCGAAGGGTTGATGTTTCTCGCTGTCTGGTAATGTTGTAAACTGAAGAGGGCTGATGGTTAAGGGAAAATTGAACTTTGGCAATTCAGTCAAAAATAATTATTCTAAGTCATCTTCAACAGACAAAAACGACGGAGGAGGAGGACCAGACATTCCAATTACAGGCCCCTCGGATTCACCTCCAACTGACCCAACCGGAGCACCGAAATTAGCTTGATGACGAGCGTGGAAACTCTGTGAGAGAATATATATATAAATTATTAAGTAACTGGAACAAGAAATAAACAAGAATGACCGCAACCGCAATCACAATTCCTGAATTCCTTCATATTCATGTGCTCAATGCTCGCACACATCCTAATACAATCGTACTTCCATAATACATGTATTATGCCCGTACCTGTCCAATCATGGGTAGCCTTTGGAGAAGTAAGTGGAAAACTTGAGGAGGCAACGTCTGTTGAAGGATTTGCAACAATTGTTGAGGATGACCACATACAGCGATAGCAGATCCCAAATGTTCAACGGCACCATCCACATCACCTTCTGACAACAGGGTTTCCCTAAATTAAATGAATAAAGTGATTTTTAGCATTAGACTTATTTGTTTCTTGTCTGGAAATAGTGCACATATTAAATGATAATTGACCAAATCAAACTTACCCAAGCTGCACTTCAGATAAGAAAAACTTCTGAACAGACTCTTGATCTCTTAAATCGGGTATTTTACTACCAGCGGCTTTAGACAGTCGTTTCTGCTTACGCTCTGAAATTCAGCAAAACAACATTTTAATAACAAATAGCTTAACACAGCACCACATTCAAAGTTCAACTTTACGCGATCAATAATCACAATCATCGTCGTCACACCCTAATCAAGCCTTTAATCTTACGATTATATAGTGATCAATAATACTAACTCACAACTTTCAACTTTGAACTTATGCTCGACTTCCTCAACGGATATTACATTAGTTAATTTGCCTACGTCATATTATATTATCTAAGGTGAAACATTGATGGTTGAGTATAAAAGGACATCAAATGGTTGACGATGTTAGTTTTAAAGCTCGTGTAATTAACTTATTTTATTTATAAGCACAGAAACTACAACTTACTTTCTTTTAACTTCTTTCGAAAATTTGGATCGGCATGTCGTTTTTGATCAAAATAAATACAATACCCAATAAAAATTATACCACCTATTCCAGCAGCAATACCTAGCGCTGATTTTGGTAACGATAATGGGATCATGGTGATCTGATTTAGTTTTGTACAGTACCTAAACTGTAGTTTTATAAATATTCCGTTTCGATGACCAAATTAGGGATCAGAATCTGTCTCAAGTTGGAGTCTATTGTCTAAGTAAGTACTACACTTTTGAATCTAATAAAAAATAAATGGTATCCCAATAATGTTCAAACCCGAATAATATAAAAACTATTAAAAACCGATTTTTTATACTTATAACCAAACAAGCAACAATTAATAAGATATCTACTGAATTTAAAAATTACGGACTCAAAACTTTGTAAAAATGTCTACACAAGATAAACTTTTGAATCTTTTAAAAATTATTTCTCTTCGTTTAAAAAAATTCTTTAAAGCTTATAGAGAGGAGAATTTGTCGGCAATTTAGTAACCAACCACGACCACACAATCCCACGGTCTCGGTCTTTTCAGTCATACAACTGCATGGATTTTAAATGGAACTCAACTCAATACACTGTGTTTGGTATACCTGCACTACTCGTACATACCTCGACCATCCTGCACGGTGTAGTTTTCATACGCCCTGTGATTGGTTACGTGACTATGGGACGTCCAATCGATTCTAACCGTAGAAATGTTGTTCTTTGCGGGCTTTTCAAATTTCTATGCACATGCTACCGCGAATAAGTTTCATCATCTTTCAGGTTTTCTTTATTTTATTGTGCTCTGGTCACATCTAATTAATTAATTGCAATAAAAATTGCTAACTATTGTAAAATATGCACTCCAATAAATTATATTGTTAATTTCAGTATCTTCTAAAATTCTCTCGTATTGGCAGTCTAGGGTCGAGGTGAAAAGAAAGAAAATGACTTTAAATGAATGTATTAAAACAATACTTAAAAAGTACTTCCAACCGAACCTTTCATTTCCTGGGTTTGAACTATGACAATGGACTATTTTAATTAACCGTTGCTCTCAGATGGGCCTGTTTGCCCTACCCTGGTAATTAAATTAAATTCTACAAGAAACAGCACGATTGCTTTCAGGATCTATTTCTATATAGTGTTATCATGCGACCTAATATTTCAACCTGACTAAAGTAAATTAAAACTCTTCTAAGGAATTTGACTAATTACATTATACAAAATTTCGTAAAGTACCTCGGAACCATTCCGAGGTTTTCCGTGAAATTAACCCGATGACTCGATGACCCACCGAGTATGACATGATTAATGTGGTATTTAAAATTGTCTTGGAATTATAATGATAACATTGCTTTCGTATGTGAATTTTATTCTCGATTTCCGATACAGAATACAACGATTAATAATAATATATATATATAAGCATATACTAAACGTACGTACTATAGTTAGATCCTTCATTATATTATACTGAACTTAATTTTATGTATATTTATTATATCTACGGCGTTTAGAGATAGGTAAAGGTATATAGGGTCCAAAATTTACTTCCACGCTATAGAGTAAGTGTATAGCGTATTACTTACTCTTTTTTACAATAACAGTTAAATACACACGTTTTAAAAAAATTCAAACCTCAATTTGATGCGCTCTTACTTTGTTTTGTAATTGTAATTTGTGAGTATAGTTACTTGTATTGTAGTATCTTTAATAATATTTTTATCATTTTATATTATTCGTGTAAAGTCATACCATTTAATACAAGTATGTACATACACTTGTATACAATCGATCAACATCAGGATGAACCGCAATGCGTATTTACTGGCGACCATTTACAATAATTACAATACAAATTTTCGTGTTCGTACTATATTTGATGGATATAATATTCTTACAAACTAGAAATCATTTGTAACAGTAATAAGTTTTTCTGTATTTATACTTTGTATAATAATGCATGTATTCTATGTATGTGACACGTACATATATATATATGTATATGCTACAATACTTTTTAACATAAATCTTGTTTTCCGCTCCGTTTTATTACTTATACCACACACATATAATATAGTGTAGGCAACTAATTTAACTGTAGCTACTATAATGTAATTAATTACACATTAATTAGACTATCTCGTAATTATTATTTACACTAACTATCCTATGCTTCCACATGAGATGAGATGAGAAGCACGGAAGTATATTTTAATTATATCACTAAATACAGAAGTAATTATACCTACCTGACCTATGAAACTCAATAGCTCACGTAATCATATTATAACTATTAAAATCTTCTAACAACGCATAACGCATACCATGAGTTTACAAAAATGCTGATTGATTACACATCTTTTCTTACTTTTGTAGTTTTTCATCTCACTGTCAGTAAATTCAAGGTTAAGTAAACAGTTGGATGTTTTGCAAGTTTCGATTACGATACATATTATATATAGATTTTTCGAGATGTATCTATAGATAATTGTAACAGAAGTACGACAAAGACAGTAAATATAATTACACGTGTTTAAAATGGTTTACTTTCTTGTACTTATTTACACACAAATAAATCCAACAACAATCAACTGCTTTTCAATTGTTTGCTTCGATCAAACACTGCTGCACTTATAAAACGCCGACTTACACTGTAATTTAATAAATTTGTTCCTAAATTTTCTCCGCGTGTAATGTATCAATAAATTGATCAGCTGAAACGTTATATATAGCAAAAGCTAGGAACAATATTTTTTCAGATAAGTGAAATCACAATCATAAATCATAATAATAAACATATCCAATCTAAACAATATTAGCTATTCCTTAAAATTGTATTTAGTTTTACAATATGTTTTTAAAAGTTTTCCAATGCCTCGGTCTGGCGTTCATTAACTATAAAAGTCTATCAATATCAATATTTCAATAGCAACTTTTTTCAAAGTACGTCATTACAGATACAATATTATAACAGCATACAACGATAATTGATAGTTTGCTGTAAATTACACATTATATTTCGATTCTTTGATATTTTTACTGAATTAGGTAAGATCACAATTACAATACATTTACGCTATACATAAAGATCATTCTGTTTCTGTTGAAATAAACTTTGTGTTACACATACTAAATCAATTATCATTAATATTAATATTTTAATTCAGACTTTACCACCAGATATCCAGATATCATACACCTATGACCTATGACATCTGATGAAGAAGGTAACGTTAAATTATTATCTTTGCTATAAAAAAAGAAAACAGTCTGAAAAACAATTATACGTCGATATTTTTTCTACACGTATATAATATGCACTAAACGGATTCGATAAATAAATTCGATTCACGTATTATATTTATAATGAGGCATTAGATTGCCTTGCATATATCAAAATCAAAAAAAGGTGAACTACGTATACAAAAAGAATAATATTAGTGTTCTACCGTTCTACAGGATGTCGTTAGCATTAGACGTAGTTGAAATTAGATTAATGTTATATTATATTAATAGGTAATTGTAGTTTATAAATCCTCTGTACTCTGTACTCTCTAGGTCATAATATTAGGTTTTGAGTGTAGGTAATTATCTCTGGTCTTTGCACTGTATTGCGCATAACCAATTATTTACTTAATAGGTAATATGTTTTTATTTGATTACATGATTATGATATTTTTAAATTAGTATAAACTAAACTATAGGTACTTACAATAATTAAATATTTAATTAAACTACTAATAACAATTACATCCTTATCACAATTTTTCCTGATTTTCCATTTCATAATACAATCCACCATAGTTTCAGCTGTTGCTGATTTCAACACTGTGCACTGTTTTCTGCTGAATCTCTGAAAATTTAAAGCATTATCCGCAACCTGGCCTGGCAATGGATCGGCTTTTTAGCTTTGCAGTTCCCGAGTTTTCAGTCCCAGATCCCAGCGCATTATTTGTTTTTATCAGCAAAAACCACAAACCATTAAAATGTATCCATAAGACATACGCAATTCTTTACACTAACTACAAAATAATCAGAACATTATAGACTACAATACAAATACACGTTGACGTTAAAGCTACGTAAGTACGTAGGGGTATAGCTATAATTGTTTTAGTTCTGTAATTCTGACACAAACAAGTATGTCAAAGCCGCAATACTATTATATTACACACATTTTGTTTTCACCAGACATAAACCTTGTTGGTATATCAATAAAAAAATGAAAATTTAACTAGCAAAACATTCTAGTATACGGCAAAGCGTATGAGAAAGTAACACGGAAGGTTAATCGTACTTAAAATTAGTCGTATAATTGAACGTTGAAATGCTAAAGTATTATATTACTGGTAATTATAGTAATAGTGATAATACAGCTAGGTGCAAAAGTGTATACATTATAATAGAAAATCGGTGCTACTTTTCTGGATCAATTTTGCATAAATTGATAAATACATTTTGTTCCTGTTTTTGGAAACTTTTGATTTTCGATTGGCTCCGTTGATTACCCCACGTTATTGAAATCAATAATGTTAGGTAAATTGTTTAGGTAAACATGGTTTTAGAAGGTGTTTCTTATCGACTTTTAGCCAGCCAGACGAGAGGCTGACGCTGAGACCAAGAACGTTTGGCATTTGTATGCAAAACACCGGATTTACAATTCATGTAGGTATTTCAAGTATTTTTACGCATATAATTTATATTTGTTTTGTTCTTGCTCAACGTCTGTATAGCGCCCAAAATTTTAAAATGCATACAAAAGCAAAAACCATGACTAATTATGAATGAAAAAACTCACATTAAAATACGGCTGTTTAAATCAAAAAAATAGTTTAACAATTTTAATGACATAGCTTTGTCTGAAGATTTCAATAGTTTCCCATTTTAAAGAACTGTGTCAATGTCAGATTCGAATTTTGAGTTTCGAGAACTCAAGTTCTAGTGGCGTATATACAACAAGAGTCACTACTGCACTTGCACTGTGTTTTACAAACTTAGCTTCCTGTTTCTCTTCGGAAAGAATGGTGAGAGAAAGATGTAAAAAAAGTGGTTGGCGGATAACGATAATGAATGACATACTTTACAGCAAAATTATATTATTATTAGTATTATATAACATAGTTTCACACTTCTGTCATTGAAAACTCACATCGTAATCATAATACTATATAACGATTATGAAATACGAAAATGAAAGCAACAAAAATTTTAAGCGGAAGTCAACAACTATCAGCATGAGTTAATTTATGACGTTGCGAGTCATTAGCTGCCTCGTCCTGTTGGATATATAAAAGTTGACGATTTGACATTAGCTGAAAATTATTATCAATGGATTTTCGCAGATTCTGATTTTCATTATTATGGTTATGATGGTGAACTTCTCTCATAGCCATCATCATGATTGTTGCATTCATACTATTCCGATGACGATGACGATGGCCACGATCTTCTATTTCTACAAACTGATTTGGTTCAAATAGAATAATTTCTTCAGTTACTTTTCCTTCGGACTGTTGGTCTTGGTTAATTTTGAGTTTGATTTCATGTTCAGATGATGATGATGCAGAGGTGAGGGTACTCGTAGAAGGAGGTAAATATCAAGCTTCTAAACGACGCACACGAACTCTCTGCTTGTAATGATACTCCTTACAGTAAACTTTTAATTTCTTGGGTAAAGGCAAATTGTTAATAGAGTCATACTTGACTCGACTCGAAATCACGGATCGAGCTAAATGTTGTAGATCAAAGGGGAAATTACGATGAAGTGGCGTGGTGAGGAGAGGTTCAAAAAACATACAGCATGATGGGTCCTTGTAATGTTCTATCAATCCAGTTACCGTGGAGGAGGAAAAGACCGACGGATCATGAGAGTCGAAGGAGAAAGCATGATTCCATTGCTCGATTCGGGCATGGAGTGATCGACCGTATCGCCTAAACAATTTTAAAGTTCGAACCAAGTGTAAAAATTAAAAGATTTGATATTTTTATGAAGCATACGAAATTTTAATTTCAACTTCCGCCAGTTAATTTTTTACCTAAAACTAACGGAGAACAGGTACTCTTCTTGAGCTGAGTCTCGAAGAAGGAAAGTTCCTTCAGGTTTCCCTTCCAACAACTTTTCAGCCTCATAGCGATCAATTTTCCCCCAGTAAAACGAACAACTTGTAATCTCTTTTAGGTCAGGAACGAGACAATGTATAAAGTCAACCTATGAGTTCAATCAAAATCAAATTATATTATTTGATCTTATTACACATTAATTCTCTACATCCTAACCTAACTCATTAATAAAATTAAAATTAATTACTTGAGTATGGACTTGATACAAATTGTCAGGCTGGAGTGATAATCCCATTTCTAAATGATTGGCAAGTTCTACCCCTTCTTGCATTTCTTTGGCTCTTTGCCGTCGCATCCTCTCGTCTTCGTCATCAATAGGATAATCTGCTGGATTAAATTTACTCAGATCTATGATTGGAAGTCCAGCTGTTATGAAAGTAGAAAAAGTACCCCACAAGCAAAAGTAAGACAAAGCGAGATATAGAGATATTCAAGAGTAAAGGTAAACTACAATAATACAAAACACATACATCTACTAGAGCGTGGAAAAGTTTCTAGTTTTTTTTGCAAGAATTTAAATAGCATAGAATACTTAGATTTAGATACATAATCAGCACAACTATAGTTACAATTACACAGGCAAGACACAATGAACTGCGGTGAACACAATTAAAACTCAAATGTCCTTCTATAATGTATGATAAGATGATAGCGATTAAAATGTGATTGTCTCCATTACCTTGTTTGCTCGTGGAGGGGACAGGTTCATCAGAATTCCGTCGTCGATAGCCCGTACAGACACAGGACACAGACTCGGACGGTGGGGACTCCCCCTCAGGTTCTCGTCCTTTACTTCCCCTCATGGGCCATTTTTTATTACGTTTCCCAAAAAAATCTCTCTTTGTACCTTTTGAAGCTCGTCTTTTTTTCTTCCATTTGTCTGAGGTGGCCTTCCAGGAGGAACAGGTCGTCTCTCCGCTCCCACTACTCCGTCCATCACTCTCGGAGTCCTTCTCCGTCTCTTTTCTCTTGTCGGCTGGGACTGAACATTTTTCATGCTCACTCATTTTGTAGGTGATTTTACCGAAACGACCGCCCATTCACTTCGATCATTACCTAGGAACGATACGCTATGTTTGTAATTCTTCCCGTTTATCTAAATCTGGATTTCCTATACACTTCAAACTTGACGCTGAATTTGACTGAACTGGAACTGGATGTCTCCTTCTGAGTCAACTTTTATCTTTATGTATATTCAGAATATTCCTGAATTTTTTACACTAACCACTTGTTTGTAACTTGAACTTCCATAAAATAAAAAACAATGTTTCGGATGTGTAGGTATATTTTTGATGACTGATGATGCCGGTCTGTTGGTGTTAGTATCCGTTTGAGTATAGTAGGTCTGAAGTTCTTGGGATTTCAATTGAAACTAAAGCCTTCGTCTTTACGACTGGAGCTCCTTTGCCTCACGTGTCCCAAGTGACAGCTCAACAACTGTTCTGAAATATCAGCAAGAGAAGAAAAAAATCAAATGAAATGGATTAATTTCAGTGATAATAGAAACAATATACGATTCAATATCTCCATCTCTTGAAAGCCGTATGCATAGATAGTACAACTAATAAAAAGCAACCTTCCTGAATAATATAGATATAATTCTACCTAATTCATTCAGCAAAGTGAACTTATAGGGAATGGCGCTAACACTGACTGCCTGCACATGCGAAAGGGCCTACAGGACCTTACGTACTGTAGGTTCCTATAGATTTAGATTAAAATTATCAAGAATTGTTATTGTCATTAGTTATTAGTTACAGCAGCTATGTACGTGCTTATTTGTCTGTAGTATAATATCACTCGGAGCACCTATAGGAAAAAACTCTAGAAATCTAGACTAACGAATAATAATATAATTGAGTACAGCTGTTCTGTTAGTCTTAGTCAGCACTTCAGTGGTTCAGTTCCATAATGCTTCCTTGAAATACAGAACTGATCATGAACATGAGCGGAGTACACACGAGCAAACGAGCTGCCTGTACTTTAATTTTATTTCGATGTTATCTTTAATTACAAATGTAAATAACCTACCATGTACATACGTATCTGTGTAGGTCATTATATTAGACACACAAATGAAAACTAAAAATAAAAAAAAAACTATCGCATTGCATGCATATCGCATACGTATGTACCTCCTACGCCTACACAGCTATATACAGGTAATACAGTATACATTATATTATACATAATATAGGCATATAGGTATTGTATGCAGTACTTTTTATAAAGACATTATTACATACAAATACAGTACAGTGCATCGACTTTATTAGAATCAGAATTAATTCCAGTGAAGTATTAAGTAAAGTTCGTGGGCAGTCATTATAGTAGTACAGCGAAAGCCGTCAAACAAACTCCGATGTCGATCATGTCACAAGGGAGCGTCAACCCATGCGACCTATGAAATATAATGATGGCATACGGAACATTCTATTTGAGTCGATGATACGTTTTAGTTCTGTGGAAATAATTATCTTTATTTGAATTGTAACTATCAAAATGATAGAAATTGAAATGGCAATAAAACTAAAAAGTATGACTCATTACTCATCTCATTAGACTGTCCAACTGTAATAAAAATAAATTAACTATTCAATGCAGGAATACATTCCTATAAAATATCATGTAAATTACACATTATTATGTAATTATATAAAACGATGCTCAAATATTTGATGTTTTATTTAGTGTATGATTATGATTACTATTGCTATTCATGAGAATGTATTTATACTAGGCATTCATCTTTCATGAAAGAATAGTTATATTGCCTACTTACTAGTTAGTCGTGTCGTGTTGTTATATATATATTCATATCATACACGCTCAAAAGAAATGCAGTTTTAGATGAAATTAGATTTTAGTTTTTCATTGACCCGCTACTATTCATTAAACTAGGTACTTTTTTAAATGCCCATTGAAAAATTAAACATGAAAAGTGAGACTATCGCACGTTTCCGCTTAGTGATGCTAAGACTTTGAAATTCAGTACGAACCCCGCACTACGAGATAATAATGTAGAATTATAAATTATTCAAACGTTACTACACAGACAGTTTGCGGTATCAATTTCTGTCAGAGTGGTGGTTTTTTTCTTAGAACTTGGGAATAAAAATACTACCAATTATTTCTGGCTAGTGTAATTAAACCAATTAAAAAAATATCTACATGGCTAGACATATTGATTATTGATTTCTCAACGGAACAATTTTAAAATCGAGACACAAATATTTATAAAGTGACATAGGTAGATAGGTATAGCTATGCCGACACACTGAATTACTGCATACACACCTATTATCAACTATGTACAATTGTCTAGTCGAAAGTTCGATACTTCTTGTCATGGTGAAAATGATAACGATAATTCATTGAGGCGAAAAACTACAGTGAAAATGCAGAGCATTGCATCGCTGAAATTACAATCAAAGTCGAAATCAAAATTAGAATTAGTTACCTATATAAACAACACTGCACTACATACTGCGTGTACCCATATCGGCCATATCTTCCCATAACTATAATTAGCAAGACTTACGATTAACCTGGCGCTACAATTAGCGTGCAATATCTCTACTGGTATTGGGATTATTAAGCACTACCTCCACACTCCACATGAATGGGATGCTATTTAAAAATTAAAACGCCGTCTTCACTTTGCAAACTAATGAAAAGACAACGATAAAGTTAAAATTTTTTTAAAATTGTTTTTATTAAAAAATTTCAAGCGGAGAACTGCAGCCATAAATGCAGCCATATAAATCCACGTTTTATTTTGTATGATCTACCAAAAGGATTACACTAAAGTTAGGTTATCATGAAACTAAAGCAAAAAGATAAGGAAAAATATGCCTAATGCCTAAGTATACGTTAGAAAAATCCATGGCGATGCCATTTCATTGATGTCATGGACTAAATTTTCACTGAATCAAAAATTACTACATGAAATCAAATATTGCAGTTTACTCTCCTTTCGAGTCAAAGAAATATATGCTATGTGATTCGAGATTCGACCGACGATCAATGATTGATTAATGTTTGTAGTTTGGGTTTCGAGTTACATGTTACAGAGTAGATTAATGCATGAATAAATGGAGTGAATTTCATGAATGAACTCTAACAGTAACAGTATCACAGTATGTTGTATCATATTACAATGGGCGATGTAGACTGTGTATACACAACACAACACACACATTAAATTAAATCAAAATCAATAATATTTTAAAACATTTCTAGTACTTTTTAGTATTGAATTTCACTTTTTTGAGACAAAATTAGTTCAATATTATTATTTGAGTACCCCTATGTCGTACAACTTTAAATTAAGAAGCAAACCTAAAAAATTAAAATATATATGGAATAAACTCAAGGACTCATACCTGGTATTTTGTCAGTTTTGTGGTTTTCTTTCACCCTCTGATTTTCAAAAGGAAATTTGATTCTACAGCTTCACGACAAAGCTTCACGACAACCGTAGATGTTTATTGCTGACGTTTGACCTTCAACTGCTGACTGATAGTTTTCACTTTTCACTTTATTTCAGTTTTTGTCCGTTTCATCACCTATTTTGTTGGAGTACTGATATTTATTACTTAAATTCAAGGTGTGCGTCATTTAAATACACTGAATTTAAACCAAAATTGTGCAGACGAGATGACTATGATTACTGATTATGGAAAATTTATTTCACTAAGAGACTAATATCAGTAAAAGCACAAAAATACTAATTCCAAACTTTGACGGTCCGGTACTGTAGTCATTATTCACTTTTACTACACAATATTATTACGTGATTGCTTAAAACAATACGGGGCTTCGAAAAGTAGATAAAAATACAAAATATTTGGAAACTATAATATTACACGTATTTTCTTCAATGCTGAATTCCAAATTCAATAATAAT
>JAQFZE010002497.1:0-14464 GCA_034695245.1 Dicyrtomina saundersi | reverse complement strand
TTATATTTTTTATTCTTTAAAGGCAACATGTGTTCTAATTCAAGTTTCCCTCGTTTTTTTCAAGGGTTTATTGAAGAAAATCCCAGTCTCATGCTGCCCCAGTCGAAACAACCGTAAACTATTCTTTGAATCCTTAACCCTTGTATACTTGTATCCATAATCCATAAAACATTAAAATACACACACACTTTATATGGATAACTGGAACTGGAACTGGATTTATTTACAAGTAGTACTAACATGTGAATACCTATTATTAAATATGTCACACATTTTTATGTTATATCCATATCTATTGTATCACATCGGCAATTGCCATCCTTAACCCATAATTTGTTAGTTTTGTATTTTGTATCATTTAGGAGTTTAGGACTTAAAAAAAAACTAGAAATAAAAACAGAAACGTAGGAAAGGCTCAAAGGTCTACAGTCTACACGTCTACATAATATAGTTTTTGGGGATATGATAAGACTCAATAGGTCCTCTATATAATAATTATAGGCGGCACTGACCTCTGCTCTGACGCAATGAAACCCAGTGAAAGTGAACTCATCATATGACCTTCTCATAGTATTTTTTATTAACATATTCAACTGGATAATAAAAATGTGAATATAATTTTTTAAAGTCTCCCTGAAATGGAAACGTATTGTATTTTGTATTGTAAGTTTTAGTATCAATTGGAAGCATTGTGATTGAGATTGCTTATTGTTTTACTCATTTTTTGTCCATTGCCCTTCGATCCCTAAATAACCATAATAAACCAAGGTTAGAAATTGTTTCTGCATAAAATGAATGATGTCCTCGGGCCTCCGATTTCGTATGAAAGGAACTTCTGTAAGTAAACTAACGGAAGACGCTTAGCTTAAAATGAATACTGAATCATATGTGAAGTGAAAGCATTGTTCTCACCCACTGCCCTATGGATTTTGTAGATGAAAAGCTCCTTCCTATTTCCTATACTTACTCAAATCCCACACGTTCATCTTTAGAGGATTTTTTGACATTGACATTATTATTTCGACATCCCACTGTATGCTGTACAACGAGCTCATAAAATATAGAGAAAAAAAAGGAACTGCCGGCTTAGCCCTACTTATGTATTTCTCTATAACATAAAGCACATAAATAGAAAACGGAAAGGGTGACAGGGACAGAGATACGTGAGAAACGTGGTACATTGACTCGGAAGGGGTCAATAGAAGCTCCCTGAGGAACGAAAATCTATGAAAGTGAAACAATCCAGGCTTAAATCGTATACAGGGGACTAAAGTGTCGAGCACAGATTTAGCAATCTAACAATTTTGAAGACCCACGTATTCTCCAGTATTCTAATATGAAGTGCGCAAAGACATAATGATGAAAGAACCAAATTCAGCTACTACAAAACAAGTCTTGTTTTCCGTACCTTTCCTTTAGGGAATGTATAGGACATACAGGAATAGGTATAGCTATTTTGATGGCTGAAAATGTATACTCTAAAGTTAAGATAAAAACAAAATAACAGTAAAATTTACTGTTCTGTTAATGTTAATGCAAATTTTTAATTAATGGCAAGTAGCCACATGGTTAAAATGCGTCTTCTTAAAAATCTGGAGTTCAGTTTCATTCCAAGCTTTGGTCTGGACGTGGAATCATCTGGCTTTTATAACAGCAACAAGCAGCAACTAACTGGACAGCAGATTAAAAATTAGAAGCATTCTCACACATCAGAATTGGGATTCTGGTTGCTCACATCCATACACCAAGAAGTTCCGTTTAAGATTGGGACAAGCGAATTGATACTGAAAAACTGTTTTAATCGGAAAGGACGGGTATTTGGAAGCCAAATGGAAATCCAACGATTTTGTATACTCGTCGTATTCACATCATCTGTTATTTTGCTATTAGCTGACACAACACAAACGGTTAGTTAACATAATCCAGAGAATATATTTCTTTTAATAAAATAATTGAATTATTGCATATATACGGTATATTATAAGTACCGTATTTCCTCTAATAGTAGACGGGTGTGGGAGGTCAGAGTTTGAATAGTAGATGGGTCTACTATTTAAGGGAATATGGTATAAGCTTAGGAAAAACGTTTTAGCTTGTACCTTGCTGGTAACCAGATATTAAATTTTTATATAAATAATGTCTTGACTTGACACCGATAGCAAATACAAAATTGTGTATAATGGATGACGGGTTTCTTATTACGGTTACTTGAAGGCTTGTAACTATGCGCATGACGTCTAGGTATGCTAGTACATTGCTAAGCGTGGAGCTTTTATATTTTCAGGATACAGAGTTCAACGACCTTGTGTCAGGTACACAACGGCAAGGGCGCTGGGGAATGTTTTTCTCATACGAGCCAATATGTACCAAGGCATGTCGGAAGAATGGGAAATTTTCTGGTAGAATGTTTGGTGGGGTTTGTCGCTGCTATTGTCCTCGTGTAAGCCCAGTCTTAATTTGTCAAATTTTTTATTTAACACTAAAATAAAATAATTGTTACAAGTAGTCTTCTATTTCGGTAAAAAGTAATTTTGATTTGATTGTAATAAAATAAAATTCAATAACGGCAGATTGAGACGGATCCGTGCAAGGGGCTGTATCCCTCATGTGACAGATTGTGTCGTCAGCAAAGTTATCATCTTGGAGGAGACTGCATAGATGAGAAAACCTGTTTTTGCTTCTGCACAGTACGGCAAAGGCAAAGTCCTAATTCAACAGTCACGTCAACAACCATGGCTCCATGTGCGAGCTCATCTTCGCAAGCACCAACACCTCCAGCTCAGGCACCCATACCGGTTGTCCCATCTCCAGGATCTCTTGGATTGGAAGGGGGCTAGTTCCAACATTCGCCTTTTTTCGTTTTTCGCCCACACTATTCCCACACTCACTACAAGCTATTCAGGGCGATATCTGGATAACTTTAGTTAGTCAGTTAACTATAATATTACGACTGCTGCTAATTTCATTAATTGCGTTGTTTTGCAAGATGTATTTCTCTAAGTTATTAATAATTTAAATATTAATTAGTAATATATCTATCAAATGGCCAGCTTTATGTAGTACCTAGATTACTATAATTAATCAACACATTCAGTGATTGTGAGTGTGACATTTTTCTATACGGCATGTATCGTAATTATTGTATAAATCCGGCGCTTCACTCACAGTTCATTATAAAATAAGAGTATGCATAAATAAATAATATGAATCTGGGTAATTAACAATCAAAGCCTGATCTTCGTTATAGGATATAAAATCAACGATTTTATTATTACATCTATTTAACGCGATACATATTCAACATATTAGTGCAACTAACCTAAAAAGCAGACAGAACTGAAGATCGGATTTCGTAGTTGTCATAAACAGTGTACGGTATGACGAATGGATCATAATTCATTTTTGGGAAAACCCTTTTGTATAGTGGCATAAGGATGGTATCTTGAGACTTAATAGGTCCATCGAATATACACTTCATACGACCATGAGTACCTGAAATAAAAATTGTAAACATGAAAAATTTAACTTGAAGCCCTTTACAATTTATAGTATAGTAGTTAAGAAATCAATACAAACGTAAGTGATTACCTAAGGGTTCCCTAATGTGACCACGTTGACCGTAGCGCGTCCTTAACTCCACAGGTTTAAACCAAGTAATATCCTCCCGATTGAAAAACATAAACCGAACAGTGGCCTTTCGTCCATGGGACCGGACAGGATATCCACTGAGAAGTACTCGTTTCACAACTACTCTAGTAGGGTCGACGGAGAAAACAGAACCACTGCCGATGGGAATCTGCAATTTTGATTATTTTCATAAATTAAGGAGGCACACAAAATTAATATATCGGCAAAATACAATTGTTGACTTGGCCGCTAGGATGGAAAAAGTAGGTACTCACCAAGGTAGATTTTGATTTCTTAAACACGAGAACTGAAGCAGTAGGGAAAACAATCGGAGCGAATACTGTAGCCATGCAGCTCGTGTTAGGTTGGGCAAACCGAAGCATCTGTCAAATTTCAGAAAACCAAGTTTTAAAACTGCTTAAATAATTCTAAAAACATGAACAGAAGAAAAGTTGCGTAATGCGTATGTTATCCAAGATACCTTATGTTTATTTCCGGGAGAAATGTCACTAAGAATTGGTTTTGCTTGAAATCGGCGGAAACCAATTTGAAAAATTAGCTCTTCTTTATTTTTTAACACATCAGAAACATTCAATTGTAAATTAAGAACAGACATTTTACTTTCATAGCGTAGTTGGGAAAACATGGCTAAAGGCTTCGCCGAACCTACAGAGTTTGGACTACTCATCTGTAACTGGTCATCAAGACGTGTCAACAAGATAGAAACCCTTTGTCCAACCTAGAAACGTAGCGACAATACAAATACATATTATATAGTTTCAATTAACTTCAAGTTTACAGATGTAACATACTATTCATCTTACTTTTTAAAGTTCATAAAATTCCACTTACAGGTATAAACCCAGGCCCATCCTGTTCTTCTCCAATGATTTTCTTGTACGAATGACGGAAATTATGGAACTGAAATATCTTAGAATACTCCCGTGGGAGGTTTTCATAGGGATCCCAGGGAGATTTCTTGAAGGACTGAAGTCCTCTGTAGCGCTGAAAACGTTCTTTAGCGGGAACATCCATCGGAGTATCGATCCAATCCGGGAACTCAGCCTCAGTACGTGCAGCTGTATTAGTCAAGTAATTAACAATTAGGGAAGCTCCTAAAACAGTTTTAAGCAATACACGCCGAAACCATATCTATATGTGTATTATTTGACAACACAAAAAACACCTGTCCTACTAGATTTCTTACCTCTAGCTATTTTAAGCTGCTCCTGTTCTTCACCCCAATCCATTTCATCCTCATCCATATCTTCCTCCTGAGAATCATTTTCCTCCTCAACATCTTCGTCGGAATCAATCAGACTCCCACGACTCCCAGCCTCAGAATCAGAATCGTCTAGCCAATCCGCCTGATAAGAGGATGTCCCCTTAGGCACCATACGCTTTTTTAGACTTGAATCGTTATCATCTTTATCTTCTAACTCTTCGTGATTATTTGTTGGTTTCGAGCTGCTACCGGCCATATGTGCACTGTTTTGTCCTGCTTTAGGATTGTTTCCAAAAATGGTTTCAATGGCCATATCCATAGCATCAGATTCAGAAATCATCGATTGGTCATCACCACTGTCTGCCTGGGATTCAACGCACGATTCATCTTCCGTTTGGTCCACAATCGTTGGATCATACATGTATCTTGCAGGTACAGATGGTGGAGTAAACGAAATACATTTCTCTTCCGTTACACAGCTATCAATCGGTGATACGTCCACACGTAAAATTCTAAAATCGCCCACTCCCGATACATGTACGATTTGCTTAGGATTTAAATTTTGTCTCCTTACAGTTCCTACGACTTGCAAAACATTAATAGACTTTGCTTCTGATTTTAAGGTGGGCAAAACACTGTCTACTATATCCGGCGTAAACGTCCAATTGTTCGAATTTTCTATAAGCAAAGAAGATCTCATAGCCCAGTGCTTCGGAACTATTTGTTTTGAAACAGTCATCATCCGAAACGCATTCAATACCTGGCCACTATTTTGCAGTAGATACACTTTTGACACCGGAATGAACAATTTGCTCATACTCTTCACGAACAACTTTTCGTCAACCTACAAGCAAGCATAAGTTACATGTTCATATAGGGGTAATAAAAATGAGGTGGCATCACGCTGTAAATGATTAAAATGTACGAAAACTGACCTTCGAAAACGGTGTAGTAGTGGCAATGAATGGAGTTACAATTCCTTGCTCCTTTGCAGCTTTTAAGAGCGTGATTCCTTCTGTTCCGAGGGGTTCCAACACTGGTACGTGAAACAACGTCACATCAGACATTTTCATGATGTCCAGCAAAGTCCACAACTCTTTAGAAGGAGGAACTACCAACGTAACGTTCTTCCCACTTTTCATCCTAGAAATGTTACATTTTTTAGTAATTAATTGCTACACATTTGTGTACTACAAGTTAAATCATTAGCTACAGTCTACACATCATGATGAACACCGAACTGAAATACACAATACCAAGTATAAACTTAAATATTACTTGAGGTAAACGACGGAGTCATTCTGTTTTCCCAAAATCTGAATGTCATTCTTCAAAACATCCAAAACATGCTTCATAGTAAGTGCCGGGTTTGAGCAGCTTGACAAAGGGATGATAGAAATACAAATTGGTGCACCGCGTTGACCCCCTATACGGCGCTTCTGATCAATCACGTCAAACATTCTTTTGTCTCGTATTGCCGCCGCTTGTTTACGGCGATCCGAACGACTCAATGCAGCCTTATTTCTTTTTGATACTGATCCAACAGAGGATACCCTGCCTAATTACAAATTATTATTGATTACTGATTATTATTTTTGTAAATAAATTTCGACGGACAAATGAAAATTCATTAAATAATACAATATTAAAATAAAAGCATGGCAGGTGAACCGGCAACATCATGTCTTAATAGACAATTCACAATTAAGTCGCAGAATCAACAATGTTGTTGGTCTAATTATACTACCAACTACGAATTCAAATTCAAGTATGCTGCCACTGCAAACTGCTGCACTGCAAACTACGAATACAGAAGGAACACATTTGTTTTCGATTTACCTCTGGTTTCGACATCTATAACTCCTTTACTTCTATGTCGGCCCGTTTTATGCTTCTTGTTGGCTTGCTTTAATGGACCCGCACGATGTGACTCTTGTCCGGAATTCCTCACCCTCCCCATGTTGTCAACTTTGAACTTTGAATAAATCAAGCAATCTATTCACACAATTGTATTAACAATTAATTTCACAAGCCTTCCTCCTCTGTAGTCAGTTTTGTTTGCTTTATCAAAAGCTTTAAGGCTTAATGGATACTACACCATAAACGCCGATATTTCAACAGAAACTAACACCACACGCAAAAGTCCAAAAATGCCACGACCAAAATTTAATTCCAAAAATTATGGGTTTTTATATCGATTTATGTTTACAGACACAACACGATCCAGATCAAATACAGTCCAACGAAGGCATGGTGTTCAGTGGCAGTGCTAAAAACAAGACGGCTCTATCGTGGTGAAAATCGACGAAGAATGCAAGGCACAACCATGTGGATCTCAAATGTTTGGCAAACCACGTGGTGCGGCTGTAGCACATACAGCGCACACTAATAGCACGTTTGCCGAATTTCCACAGGGCAAGATCAAGGTAAAAAATGCAGCAACTTAAATAGTTAGCACGCGGATTGTGTTTGTCTAAAGATTTAAAGGACAATGATTTTGCTGGAGCTCGTGTGCTTTCTGGATGTATACAGAGCGGCAAAGTTAAATGGAAAGGTCATGATCAGTCTTCCAGCGGAGTGTGTGTAGTGTAGTGAGTGTACTGTGCATTAATAAAGTTTCTTATATAATCGGATTCGGATCGGAGCGGGTGCTGGACTCTGTCTTTATAGCTGGTAATGTTGTAATAAATATTGCTGGACGTTCACGTTCAGTGTGTTATTAGATTTCACATTAGCAACAGGGTATTCAGTTACCGTGGAAGAGTAGCAGAGGATTGTAATTGCAGCTTGTAGTGAAGTGGAAGTGGACAATAAGTCATACCACATCCGAATTTCTGAGTTTATTTCTCAAAGGTTGTATGTGTGGTTGCTGATCATTTTTGACAGTTGTGAGGAGCATCAAGTTTCTAACTTAAATACTAAGCAAAACATATTTTTCGTTTTATATATTTCATTTAGATCCAGGTGACCAAGTTTGAAGTTCGCTGTGCAAAAAGTCAACAGTAGAGAGATTTTGGAAAGAACGTGTGCTGATCGTCCATGAGGTACTCATTGATTGAGATTATCATAATTAAAATTTCTGCAGTTAATCATTAATGATTAAGCTAATAGCAAGTCACGACGCACAATTATTGTGATAATTAATTAGATAGGTCGATAGGTAATATGTAAAATTGCAGGTCTTACTGATTAGTACGTCGTCTAATATGATTTTATGATTCGCATTGATTGCAATTGCAGGATTTGCTAATATCTGAATCTGAACTGCGAAGGCGAATAAAGCGCTTCCGGTCAGACATATGATATATGATATGGCATTATTGTCGATTCCTATATTAATTGGGAATGGCAAGGGCATAACGTTTGTATGCCTTAATTGTTAGTTAATACCCGTTGTGGGTAGTCTTTCAAGTTATGCGCGTCCGCCAAGTTTAATTCATAATTATCTTCTACAATAATTGTTTTAAATCGGATATGGTGCACAAGATGATATTTTTTGCACCAAGCAAATTTAAGAATTTTAGGAATATTCAATTTGTGCACTTACAACTTAAAGCTTAAAATATCATAGCTCCAAAAGCTTAATTTAATGTGGTTTGTTGTTGAGCTGTTGCTGGTAGTGCGCACGTGGCACGGACCCTCAAGGTTAAGTAACAGAAAGTAGTTTTTCAAATTTAATTAGGCAAAAATATGTTTTAGTTTGGTCGGCTTTGAATCACATTGCATTTTCCAAGCATAGTAAATGAAGAGATTCATCTGCAGTCTGGTTTGAATACATTTGCCCGTATACCACGTCTGACGTCTCATACGAGTCAGCGATAAAATTACGAATTAAAAATTTTGTTCCTTGAGGTTGAATTCGTAGAAATACAAAGTTCGGTTGAGATAGACAGTTAAAATAATCAAAACTCTATAAAAAACTAAAAACAATGAGTAAGTCAGTGGGAACCAACATTGGCCATAGCTGCAGTATAAATTATCTACACCACAAAAATAGGTGACTTTCAGAGATCATGGTAATTACGCCAATTAAATATGAACAAAATTGCCAGTTAGGAAACAATATTTAGGCGGAATTTTTTTTTATTGATTTACATTAGATGCATTACATTCGAGGTTACATGTTTAGTGTATGTATAAAGTACATGCTCCTGCATTATACTCTAGACCCCGTTAAATTAAATATGACATGACTACAATTTCACTTAAGCAAAAACGTGGTAAACCACCATGAATCCCAAAACACGAAAACACATTCATTTTCCGAAAAATTAGTACTTCTCAGTAGATATCTTCCATACTGCCTAAGATTTAAAAAATATAAAACGGGATCCAAGGTTTACTACCAATGATGCTTGGGGTTTGAGACTGATTTATTCCTGTTGGTCCTTCAAAAATTTTTCATAAGCTGTTTCATCCATTAGATCTTTCAGCTCATCAGGTTTGCTCAGATCAAGTTTAAACAGCCAACCTAAAGCAGTAGGCAAAAAATATACATGCATAGTAAGTACTGATTTGTATCTACGATTATAATCGTGAAATTTATATAAAGTCTCATTTTTCAAAAGTGCTAACAAATGAACTAGCATTTTCTCAATTAAAAAACAATAGAGATTACATGTGAAAGTTAAAAAAATAAAAAAAGACTGTAGATAGCTATTTTAATTACTAAATTTTCATGCATCGAGATTACGTTCAGGTTTTTTACGCACGCAATACGGTAATTAAAGTCTAGATGAGTACCTTTATCGTAGCAAGATGTATTGATGAGACCTGGCGAATTTTCTACTTCAGTATTTTTCTCCACGACCTTTCCAGACAAAGGGCAGTAAAGCTCACTTGCAGCTTTGACACTTTCCAATGCTCCACACTCGTCTAGTGACATAATGCAACAAATTTGCATACATAGTTAGATTTTAAGTAAAATAAGTTGGTCACTCAATCGTGACCATCAGCAGCATTACCTAATCGAAATATCAATTAATCAGTTAGTTTGGACTAGAAACTACAATTAAGGCTACTGAAATCTTAATCTCTTGGTTACCCATTATCGCAAAGTCTGTCCCAACTTCTGGCAACTGTGCATAAACGATATCTCCGAGAGAATCTTGAGCATATTGTGAAATGCCTACGGTTCCAACGTTTCCATTCATTTCAACCCACTCGTGTTTTTCTGTAAATTTTCTAGCTGCAAAACCGATATTTATACATAACTAGTTATATTAAATATGTACTTATTTCTCACTTAATATTTCGTCGCTCAAGGGCACACGATTCATGTACCTTTCTACCATATAAATTATGCAACTTTTAGGAATATTATCATGGAGGACAAAACAGTATACTGCCCTGTAGTTACAACATTGTAATATATAATTTATGAATCGTGCAGGTAAAAAAATACTAATTAGGTAGGTAAATAAAAAAAATTGTAATATTAAATTAAACCGGTACCTTCCAGCAATGCCGATGTTGAAAATCTTAGAAGTTGTTGACGGTGGTTTAACGTATCTCTAACTTTAAGAGAGACAAAATGTGATCTTGAGGCCACCGATATGACTCTTGAAATCCACACCATTTTAAAAATTTTAATTGTTTAAAGTTCTGAAGTAAAATACGGATAAAAATATTAAAATAACTTTTGCAACGAGCCTACAAGGGCACAGTCAGTGGCTACGCTGTGCAAAAATTCTAGCAATTTATTAGTAGGATGTCGAACTTTCAATGAAAGATAGTGTAGATGATCTGGTTAACTAAACTGGGACAATCTCCTTTCCTGGGCAAGCTAATGAGGAGCGATGATGTAAGAATACACGAGAGAAGAAAGAATTAAACCAATGATAATCGCAATAAGTATCTATTCATTTTAAAGTGAACCTTTCATTTAAGAAAATGTAGCAAGTGCGTCAAAAGTTACACTCCTATTACGTTCAAAATTTAAATATTTCTTGTATAAATTTTGCCGTACACAACTTACAATTTATGTCTTCTCAGTATTATATCATTTCTTATCACTAAAAACCATGACTCTTATCTTGACCCTATATCAAGGGTCACCCAATAGACAACAGATTTAACTCCAGAATGTAGTTTTCCCTTAGTATTCCTCCTTGCTTCGTCTCCGTATCAAGTGAATAGGTTTATACTTAGTTTTTCTTTTTTATGTGTATTCAGATAGACGATAAAGATAGCTTAGTTCTATATGGTAATTCAAAATTAAATTATTTGTTTTAAAACAACTATTTATTTTGTGATGTACTACACTGTGTCGACTGTATAGTACTTCTACAAAAGTAACTTTAATACGTACGTATCATTCCCATTCCCGCTTAAGCTGTATGAAACTTTTCGTTCGATTTTCAAAGCACTTTTATCTCCGTCTAGCACTTTCTCACATACAGGACCACATGGGTTACAAGGAGCATTGGAATAGGGAACGTGCATACATTACGTGGTACCAAAATCGGAAATTTTGAGCACCTACCCCCCGTTTTGTAGTATGTACGTCGATGTAAAAGGATATGCAGCTTGAACCCTTACCCCTCAAAATGTTCCGCGTAATTTATGCAGGTTTCCAATGTACTTTTGTTACCTTCCATCCCAAACAGAGAGCATCAGAGTCTTTGCTCTTTCTCGTTAATATGGGCTGCCCATGCATGTTTTGGTTTTATATGCTATGTTATAGTGAACATTTTAATAATTAGTTAAGTAGGTATTAGGGTTTATTTCATTGATGTTATACATAATGAATTTAAAGTATGCACTGAATTGATTGCATTTAAAAATTCAATTTGTTCGCTTTTAGCATCATATAAAATATAAACCATGTGTACTTAAGTCTATTTACTTATGTATGTTGTAATATTACATTTCCCCCAAAATCCGTCTGCAACATCGTTAACACACGAAATAGAACTGCACTTGGCAACTTGGCACTTCCTGTATCTTTAGTCGTTTGCGGGGTTTTTGTGCCAGTGGGTTAGTCAGGATGTAGGCGCAGGGGCCGAACCTCAGTATAATTATACAAAATCAATAATTCTGCAATTATCACTTATAAATACATAATTACATTTGTCAACTTACAATTAGTGCTAAATGTGTTCTACAATGTTATGAATTTTAAGGCAGGTAGCCTGACCTATTTCTATCTTACAATGGATTCCAAAGACATGCCAAGCAAATTTCCGGCAAATGGTCATGAAAGTGATGAGGGAGAAATTGACGAAGACTTAATAGAAATAATCTATGACGATGATATTGACTTTGATGATGATGAAGATGACGGAAACTACGGAACAGATCAAGGAGATATGGCGGATATTGAGGATGAAGGAGACGACACCGATTCGAGTGGAGCTGGGTTGGAGGACTTTACAGGACAAAAACCTAACATTATACTAAAAGGACACCAAGGTAATTACATGACAATCGCGTGCTGTTGTACCACCACATTAGTATACAGCATACTGATTGAAAATTTACGTAAATAAATCGATTTGCGTGAGCAATTGTGGTCACTGGGGGCCTAGGGGGGGGGGGCATATTAACCCCTTGGAAATTGTGGATAATAAATGTGTGCTTATTTAACAGTAGAAATACTAAAAATTTATATTCGGCCTCCCTTCCTATAAATGTTATTTTTAAAAACCATCACGTTTTTGTACTGATGCAGATGCGGCCGTGTTTTGCTGTTCATTTGACTCAACTTCTCAAAGGCTAATAACTGGCGGAGAGGATGACATAGCTAACGTGTGGGATTCGTCGTCCATCGAATCACGTTTTCCAGTGTGTAAATGTAGGGGACACAAGGTATGTTTTGCTGTATTAAATTCTAAAGTACTGTACATATAACCTAACCAAGCGTTAAAAGTACATGGGGAAATGGGATTTATGCAGTGTAGAGGTGACTGACTATAATTATGTAGTATCACGTGGGGCAATAACAAATGTTTTCAAGACGTGTGCTAAATTATTTGTCACACCGCTGAACTGTCAGTTCAGAGAAGTGGACGAGGATGATATTGAATATTGTATTGTTGGCTCTTAGAGGATCAATTAAGATTTATAATCACCATTTATATACTTGAGCTTTATCAGATGTAAAAACTTTCCAATAATTTTTATGATTTTGTTTTAATTTAAAACATATTGCTTTGTATATTGAGCTGTATGGCTACTGCAGTTGTGGAACAGAGTCTCACTAAAGTGTTTCCCTCTACTAATTCCAAAACAGATAAATAAATGAAAATGTTCAGATAACATCAGAATCTGTGCATTGTACTATATTAAGGAGCAATTCTGTAGATTATCTAGTCTAAATTTATTGATGTGTGGCATATTTATAAATATTTATTTGGTAAAGGACTCTGTCATCAGCGCTTCCTTCAGCTACGATTCTACCTACTTCTCCAGTGCTGATTTGTCCGGAATCGTGAAAGTCTGGCGTACGAATACAATGAAAAATAATGCCCCTCCAGTTCTGACCTTTGAAACTGGCGATTTGACCGTGAGTTATGCATATATGTTTTCTATGCTTTCCATAGTATTTTTTTTTTAGATTTTCTACTTTTGTTGTATGATTTAATTTTGTCCAGTGGAGTTTTTGGCATTCTGGAAGCAACGTTTTATTTGCTGGCTGTGAGGACGGATCAGTTTATATGTGGAAGATTCCAAGCGGTGAATGTAAAATTTTTACTGCAGGAGGGTCAAAGTGTGAATGCGCAACATTGCTTTCTGACGGTAGCTTACACTTTTATACTTGGATGGTTCCTTATATATTGTATTCAAATAATTTCAATTGTCATTATTGTAACATCTGTATTACCTCTATATCAGCAAGGTAGTATTGTAATATTTAGTAGTATGCAACATTACAAATAATGAAGAAATATCTTTTACTTAGGCAAACGTCTTGTTGCTGGATATGAGAGCGGAGCAGTTAAACTTTTTGATTTAAAATCGGGACAAGTTCAACATACTTTGTATACTCCGACTCCTCGGTCATGTGCTGTACTGTGCATTGATAAGAGTGAGACTTACCAAATTGTTGCCACTGGAAACTTCAAAGGGAGAGTACACATCTATAATACTCAAACAGGAAAGGTTAGTATCTAACGACTTCATTGTATTTAGCGTTTTTATATTTTTGTATAGGTAACTTCAATTTGCAATGATATAGGAGAAAATACATTATTTTTCAATTCCCTTTATTCGTGGTAGAGCATAGGCAACCTTCAGTGCAGTCCAATGCTTGTTGGACGGGGGGAAGTCAGTGATGAAGACAGTAATACTGACAGTGTTGAAAGTATCGCATTCTGCCCAGATGCGAACTTAGACTTCTTGGCAGCTGGAACCGTTGCTGGTCATATCGCAATGTGGGATGTCTCATCCTTGGTAAATTTTAATTTGTTTTTAACTTCAGTTATTATAATAGTAGTATTTCATGCTTACTATGGTAACTGAACTCAGAAAATGTATGTGTGCCAGATTTATAGAGTATTGACTTCATTTTTTTGTTTCTAATATATTTATTTGACTTACATGGGAACCTACCCTGCTTGAACACATGGATTCAAACGATTTGTGTCATAACGTCTTCTACTGTGGCTAGTA
>JAQFZE010002496.1:0-14470 GCA_034695245.1 Dicyrtomina saundersi | reverse complement strand
CGGATGGACCTAATATTCCTGGACTTGCCTTATTGCTTTCTTCAGCTACTGGGGTTCCTTCTTCCGTTTTTGCTTCCCTTGTCTTCCTGGCCTGGTACTTCCTGGTTCCTTTCTGTCCTCCTTTCTTCATGTTTCCCTTCGACTTACCACTTCACTTACGAAAATTATAAATAATAATATATAATAGAATATAATAATTATAAATAAAATTAGCTATTAGGTAAATAATATAAGAGAACACTTCTTAATCACTATAATTTAGACAAAAATATCGATTTTAATTGGCAACAGAAAAAAAACGTCTTCACACATTGGCAATCAAAAATCGACAAGCACGTTAAAATTCGAAACTCCCGGTGGAGGCCAAGGATTTGTAGGTTAGTTTTAAGGGTACTCATTCATTCATTAAGCCCTCAGTCACTCCACGCCGTGGAGATACATCCTGCTGTAATCCTGATAAATAGTCTTGCGGCTGAAATCCGGACAAATAGACTATTCCGGACAGAGTCCGGACAATTGGACTTCCATTTTACTTTTATTAGCTCAAGAGTGTATAAAATCTGCGAAAATTTGTATTGTATGGGGAGGGAAAATTGTGTCCAGGAATGTTTCCAAGTCACCCAGTTCCAGTTTCCGAATGTTGAATGTTAACAAAAAAATTACTCCAAGAAACTGGCATACATGCATACTATTTTAAATCATAACCATTAAAATGTATACGTTGTAAATGTATGTGCCAGCAGGTTAAACATTATCTTAGTTATTTATTTATATTTCCATTCCATGATATGTTGTGACATACACACGACACCTCTATTCCACTATTTGATTAAACCATAAATGTCGTGTTTCAAAGTCATATAGCATTATGCACTAATAGTTCCGTAGTAATTCAGTATACTACACTATTCTGTATTTGTATTATTTATCATTAGAAAGACTTTTGTTCATTTTGTATTTAACGTCAAATGTGAGTGTGCTGTCACTGCTATCAGCTTTGGCTACGTGGCTGCTGTAAAAGTGCTGAATCGATACTAATGCAATAAAAAATTGTTACAGTATACTTATAATTTCTGTAGGTTGTCAGCAATATGAAATGTAAAACCATTTAATAATTGAAATATTTTTGTATCATTTTAAAACATCTGTAACAGTTTAACTACTACAAAATGTTCAAGATTGAGTCATATATAACTCCGTATATCCTCGCTTACTTGGATAAGTATTTTAAAAATTTTAACCCGGCAAACTTTCAGGTAACTATTCACGTTCATTAACACTTTTCATGTTATTAAAATATTGACTGCGCAAAATAATAAATTAATGTTTGTATGTAATCGATACGTTGATCTACTCAACGTGATAATAATTATCATGAATTATGCTTGTTGTAGGTTTCTTTATGGACTGGTGGGGCTAGCTTTAACAATCTAGATTTAAATCTTGAAGTTCTGGAAGAAGAATTCAATTTACCTGTTACATTTGTTAGTGGCCACATTCATGAGCTTCGTCTGTTTGTTCCTTGGACAAAAATTACATACGAACCAATAGTGGTTAACGTCAACACCATTGGTAATGTCAGGGTATAATTACTATTGTGAATTTTAGTTTTGTTTTTGTTTCAGTATTGGTAGAAATGTACTTACATAAATAATAAATTTGAAAGACTGTTGAAGTAATGAATTACATTACATTGGAAATTTCATTTGCTAGAAATTACGCTAAAACTAAAAAAGGATAATGAAGACAATGAACAGGAGGCAAAGTCACCAAAGCAATGCGTGTCAAAACCGTAAGTGGAAAAATTATTCATTGTATAATCAGTCAATTCTTGAATAAAAAGCAGAGAAGCAGAATTATAATATGCATAATGTTTACTATTATTACAATAGAAAAATGCCTAAAGAACCAGAAGAGGCTCCTGGTTATGTTCAGAACTTAGTTAACAAGATGATTACTAACATTAGGATCGATTGTCAAAATGTAATTGTTAAATTAGTGGAGGAAGATATTGTTTTCACGTTAAACGTTAAAACGGCTAGCTTATCGCCTACTGATAAGGATTGGAAATCGTCATTTATCGGTTAGTCAGTTTGAAATTGTGAAAAAAAGTGCTAAATAAATATCCACATTCCATCAATTTATCGGAATCCAACTTTCTTTCACAGATTTAATAGCTCCTGAATTTACTTTAAGAAGACAGCTTTCCTTTTCGGATTTAACGGTATGCCTTGACCAAACTAATAGTGCTGGCAAAATAGAGCAATATTTGGTAAGTTAATTTGTGAATAACGTAAAATGATTACCTAATAACCTAAAACGCAACTAGTTCATCAATTCTGAGCTTGGTTGTTCCGATACTTTGCACAGGAACCGCTTCTGTACAAATGCTCCTTTGATATTCGAATCCTGCAGCAGTATTACAATCAGTTTGCTGGTAGACCTTTCTTCACAAGAATGGATTTGTATTCAGAAGAATTAAAATTCACAATCACGGACGAACAAGTAAGTTTTAGTTATACTTTGGCTTTGTGAAACCAGGTATTAGTTCCAATTTTTTTACATTGCAGATTCCTATGCTTCTAAAATTGTATTACATGATACTTTCCGTGAAGTCTACCCTTAAAACGTGCTCTTCACATATGGTTGAAACCGCAGGATCGAGTCGTAAGTGCCGGTACTCTTTATAATTTAATAGTAATTTTTACTTGGCCTCGCGTCCAATGAAAACTCATCGTAAGTTTTACGAACATCCGGCATCCAAAGGTCTTTTGTACTAACGTCCTTTGTCTGAATGCATTGAGTGCGAAATGATTTGCACGAAAGCATTATGTCCGAAAATCAGCTTATGTGAATGACTTTTGTGCGAAACAAGTTTTTTTAAATTCCAAAGTATTACAACTAAGAACATCAGTACCCTAAAAGGTTTAGGCCTTTGATACTTTTTTCACGTATTTAGGTCGGGATTTGCCGCCGTCAAATAATTATTTATTGTCTCGTAAATTTCCCCAAAATATTCGAACTACTTACTAAAATAATTTTTACAAAAGTGAGTCAGAGGAAAATCTGAAATCACAACTTCGGGTAACTGTGATCATAATGGGGCTCACAGGGATAACTTCAAAAAACGTGTAGGAAAGTTATACAATATTCAATGTAAAAGTTATAAATTCTAACCAACCGAACCATATTCAACAAATACGTATAATATGCACATTCGTGGAATCCGTTTTTTTCGTACTGAGTGAATTCATACAAGAAACATTTCATAGCTAAGGGTGTCGGACAACCTGCATTCGTATAGAACGACTTCGAACAAAGTGTATTCGGTCATTGGACATAGGGGCATTTGCTTACCTCCGAAACTTAAAGATACTCCATTGTTGATAATTTTGTTGATTAAATTTATTGTTATGCTAACGCTAACAGCGGACAAGTCTGGGGGAGAGGCAAGCGAATCTTTAAGTGAGGAAGAAGACGATCCCGTTACTAGTTGGGCAACGTGGGCAGTGGGGTGGGTTCCAGATATATCTGGTAGTATTTTCGGAGCGGATGAGGATGGAGATATTCCTGATGAGTTTGATAATGCGTCCGTCACTAGTCATATTGGTTTTTATGCAAACAAAGTGTCAATAGTTTTCAAGGGCATGGAAGCAATAACAGAGCAAAAAAATTCTCATGGTGCTCCTCGTGTTAAATTCCAACCCTTCTTAAAGTGCTACTTGCAAGGAATAATTTGTGATATGATTCAACGAGGATCCGGCTCAAATATGTTTACTGGTATTTCGCAGGTTAGTTGCCACAATGATGTTTATTTTATTTCGTGCTTTTTTTACTGAAGTTTGTATTGCAACTGTAATCAGTTGTCATTGTATAGGGTTTGCAAAACCAACACTGATGTATTGAAAAACCGAAAACGTGACAAAAAATGAAACTGACATTATTGTGACTGGTATTTCCTAAAACTCACTAAAAACTACAAAACTTTAAGCTTTGAGTAATTCATTTATTTGTTAGAACTTGTCAAAATATAAACAATTACTAATTGAATTTTGAATTTTTCTTCAATAACCTCAAACACACAAAATATCTCTAAATCTAGTAGCACGTTCGACCGAAAGCGTTTTTCTAACAATGACATTAGGGCGGTTTTCAAATTTTCGTGGTCAAATACATTATGTTTCTGCCTATCATGTGTACCGCTAAAGTAGTTTTAATCACAACAATGTAATTTTGGCGTTAAATATGAATAAATAATAACAAAAATAACTCAGTTGAATTTCGGTTTATGTGGTTCAAAAAACTGACAAACCGAACCGACATAAAAGCGTCGGTTTTCCCCAATTTTTCGGTATACCGAAACCGACTTGCAAACTGTATCATTGTAACAACGTCTTCCCGTCCGGTAAAATATTATGCATCTAAGGCGTACATAGCATTAAATCTGATTTTCTTGTGTATCCACTGTATCCGTTAGATTTTAATAGAAGGCGTTCAAACCTGTCCATGTGGAATGAAAGACTGCATTGATGAAAAAACAAAGGAGTCAAGAAATAACGAATACTTGCAGATTGGGCAAGTGAATCGAGATTTTGCAAGCAATGGGCTATTTCATAGCGGCACAGTTGTCCGCCCTCCAGAAGATTCAGTGTTTCAGTTTGAACGACACGTTGAAATTTTTACGGGTAATTTTATAATCAAATTAAGTTATTTTGTGCATTTAAATATTTTCGATTTTTTACTTTTTATTATTTATGATTTTGCCAGAGGAAATGATGCTGGACAGAACCCCAGCAATTGCGGTGGAATATCTGGACATCACTGGTGCCGAAAGTAATTACGATGAATCTAAGTCTCACCATTCCAATAGTTCTACTGAAGGCTACGATTTAGGGTGTGCTATATTACTCGATTTTATTTTACTCTAATATCTACCATTTTTACTTTTTAAAAAGTATCAGGATTTTTTTATGGAATTTTAATAATTTTTTTTGAAATAGGCGGGACAAACTATTATGTCGACTTGTGGTTGCGCCTTCTAAAGCTAAATTATGTTCAGGATCCATTCACCGAATGAAAATGCTCATGTTCGCTGCAAACCTATATGAGCCAGAATCGCCAAAATTCTATGAAAAATTTGGTGCGTGTCTATTTCCCAATAATTAGTATTGCGAATTGAATAAGATGAAAAAATTATAAGAATATTTAAGATGGATTGTTAATCATGCTATTTATTTTGTATGTATTTAGTTCCGAAAAAGGTTAACACGGACGGAGAACCTGTGAACTCCTTTGATTTTAAAGCAATAAAAAATATAGAATCCGCCTTTGATACTTATCAATTTACTATTTTCCGACCCTACATCGAAATTATAGCTGGTGATCACCTAGACTTTGATCAGCAAACACATATTCGAGCCAAGTACAAGAAACGAAAGGCAGCGACAATTACTCCGCTCTCTGATGCTTTACCAGAATGGCCTAAGATTATTTTGACCTTCAGTTGCATTGATGGAAGAGCAACGGATCCCAACAGTAGATTCAAAAGACTGATGCAGAAAGCAAATACATTTCCTAGCAACATCCTCGAGCTGTTTATGTACAAACTAAATACCAAGGTTGGTCAGTCTAGTTGTAGTTTACTAAAACATTTGAATGTGAATCATTAAACTAAATTAAACCATGTTTTAGAAATTTATACCTATTTATTTGGTTGTTTAATTTAAAGGTGTTTAGCGTTGAAATGAAACTGCGTTCAGATAAATTTATTGTACCCATCTGTATTCCATTCAATATGGAATTTAACTATCAGGCTGCTGGAAGGCCTGAAATTTGGCCGAGTAAATTCAGCCCAGTCTCTAACATGGACATTTTACTAGGTTCACTGCAATATTGAATGAATAAGTTTTATTTTATTTTCAGTTATTTGAAATGTGCAATTGATATAACTATAATCAATGCAAATTTTATTTTTAGACGATTTCCGGATTAATTTAGCCAAACCTCATCTAATGCTGCTCCAAGTCATATACATTTCGTGCTATGACGAAAGAATGTCAGAGCATCTTACGAACACCACCATTTTGCGCGATCTGCCCAACTATAGTAAGAGTTATTAAATTATTTCAATATTGTTCGAATCTTAAAAAGCTTTTAAATGGGTGTTGAAAATTAATTAAATTATACTTAATATTCTAGATCAAGGTGATATAGTATTGCATGTACAAGAACTTAGCATGCAGGCAGTATTTACCAGAGTTCTTCACACGGTTAGAGCTAGAATTGGGTCTTTGGGTGTCTTTGTTCATAGTCCGCATCATCCAGTACCGCTACCGATATTTGAAGGACCACCACACAACAAACCAGATCCCGAAGGTCTAGCTGTCTTAGTCATACAATACCCAATGCAACTCCTTGAAGAATTTCCATTTGAACAAGCTGAACCTGAGAATAAAAGTGGAGCCAGTGACCTTACCCCACTTATGGTAATAAATATTTCGGAATTTTTAGTTCAGTTTGAACTAATGTTTTTTCATTGGCTAAGCTATCACCCCAAGCAAATGCCATCATCAATTCCATCATCGTTGCAATCGAGCGATCAAGTCTTATATCCTATGGTACCCGTTAGTCGAACGTCTTCCCGGATGTCAGTTGGAAGCAAAGCTAGGTCAAATTGGTCTAATTCGGACGATAATAACGCTAACGGTAGTGTCACTGGCAAAGATTTCCAACAGTTATATCAAAGTCCAAAACCAAGTGTGGTCGGTCAAAGTATTTCAGATTCAATTAATTCTCCGAAATTTGTTGCTCCAAGAAGGCAGAGACGAAGATCTACACTGGAAGAAGAATTTCAGTTACATTTTTCAGTTCAAAAGTATCTAGAAACGTGGAACAAATGGGTGGTCACTCATTTGTCAGTAATTATGCAAAGTTTTATCACGGTTAGTGTTGGACAAGGGGATATTTGGCTTCCTGTGGGTCAAAAATCTTTCATCTCCTTTCATGAAGCTGGGAGTGCAAATGGAGTTCTTATTACCACTCCAAAAATTACTGCTCTTCCTGAAGGGTCTAAGGTTATTATCAACTATAGTCAAGTACCCCTCCCAGTCCCATTACCCCAAGAATATAAAGGTCGGGAATTGTATCCTCTTCGAATCACCTCTGAAAATTTTACATTATCAACTGTTCATGTCAAGGAGGGGCGACAGCCATTCAGCCTTCCTCTTAATGTTCTATTAACATTGACGTTGTCCAGAAAAAAAATGGATGGGCAACCTACTGTTATTGCTGCATTTCTTCATTCCGACATCCCATCGATTAAACTCTCCCTATCTTTTGTCCAGGTACGTTTTTTGTACGGAAATGTTGTTTAGATGCCTGTTATTTTGTTAGATGCCCGTATGCAGTAATAAATTATTCACTCGTAAAAACAGGCGATTAATATATTCCTTTACAGATTAACTTGCTGTTGAAACTTAGTGAGCAGTTTATGCATACTACAGCTGTGTTTCTAAAAAGTACAGGCTCATTAATGCTTAGTCCAATTGAAAGTAATAACTTGGATGCGGGTGCACAAAATAGTGAGTCTGCTTCTAAACGTAGAATTGACCAAGAAATGATAGGCTCTGGTTCGAAAACGAAAGAATCATTTGCACAGCAACATATAGAAAGTATGTCTTTACCGGAAACGGAACCACCTAACTTTTCGGAATCTGTAACAAGCAGCCAACAATTACCACGTAAGCTGGTGTTATAGTGTTGAAGTGTCTCCAAATATTTTTGTAAGATTGTACGATGTCAGATGTCATGTTTTTTATTTTTTTATTTATTATAGCTGGACATATTCAAGTAGAAAGCTTGTCCCACGATGCTAAAGCTTCGATCTGGATGCAAGTTACTCTTGCTCAGTTTCAGCTTATTATCTCGAATTCTATCGACGAAGCAGATCGTGCAGATCAACTTGTGCTTGAAATCGAAGATATTGTTTCTTCCTTAGATGTCCAGTCTGTTTTCGTCAAGTGGTCTGTTAAAGTGGCTAACGTCAGTTTGAGAAATTACGAAAGGTATATTATGTATGCGAAATTACTGATGATAGATTAGATACCTATTCGTGTTTAATGTGCCTGAATGCTTAAAGTAACATGCCAAGTCGAATTACGTCGTTTTCTAAAAGCATGAGATGTTCTGATTTGAAGTCTATGTTTTAAAGTTGTATTAGTCCAATGTTTTTGAATTAGTATCAAATGTATTAGCACATTTTAGTTGAAAATTACTCTTTGATTTGTGTAAATATGCAACATTTTAAACTGCCGAATACGGTTAAATATTAAGTTTTGAATTTTCTCACGACTAGAAGCTGAGCCACGATACATTTTTTATTGAAGTATACAGTGACTCGCAGGAAAATATAAATATTCATGTTTTAAACTTATTATAGAACTACTCAAGATCGTTGGGATGTTGGTCAATGTCTTGGAATCATAATTTCTGGCGGGGACGAAATAACGAAGCACATAAATGTTCCCAAGAGTTGCAAAAAGCACGAAAATTCTCTTAAACTGTCTGCAAGTGGGAGTGCCAGCCCAGTTCATGGTCCAAAACCTGTTGGTATTAAGTCAAGCTCAGCGGCAACGAGTCATAACCATAGCCACGGTGCTACTAAAATGCGTGGGATTCTTGCTTTCACATTCACTCGAGTTCAAACTAAAAACTTTCACAAAAAATCTGAACTACACTCTCCGGTCTCGAGATGGAATGCGGCTTTAAAAAAACATTGTGACAAAAACAAAAATGTTTTTTACGAGGAATATGAAAACGAAGATGATCGCTTTTTGAGTGAATTTGATCTAAAAATTGGCTCTGTCGACTTTTTAGTTGACATAAGTGTATTGACCCCATATGTTAAAGTTTTAAATACAATGTCATCCTTGAATGTTCCTGCCACAGAAGCACAAATCACTGTTATGCCAGTTTACAGTAACACAACGTTACCACTCATTTATTTAGAAACTGGAATGGTCAGACTATTTTTCAAATCTAGTGCAGCGGGGTATGATGCAGCTTGCATTGATACTCCTGATGTCCTTGTTCTTCAAATGTCATCCTTAACTGTACATTCCCAGGTATAAAGGATTTTTTAATAAACAACAACCTCTGCATCTAAAATAGTTTTGAAGTATACAGTTAAATTTGTATTTTTAACTATTTTTGTTATAATTTTAGTCAGAAAATCCTCTAAATCGTTCGATAGTAGACAAGGATTTATACCAAATGGCAGAAACTACCAATATTTTGAGTATACCAGGCTCTCCTGTAGAAGACCGTCAATATCAGATCGATTTGGTCAGCGTTCTGTTGTTTACATGCCATTGGAAAAGTTTAAAAGCAAACAGCCGTGATTTGCTTCCTAGTCCATCCAGCACCGTACTAAAAACTATGGGAGAAAATCCAGCTTTAGAATGGAATACAATTGGAAATGACACCACTCATGAAGAGGCTGCAGGCCATCCCATTTTAGAAAGTACAGACGTTATAATTGCTTATGCTCCAGCTGTAGTCTATGAAGGGAACGTTAGTGATGTAACCAAACAAATTATTGTTGCTGGTCATTCCCTGGAAATCAATGTATCGAGTGAAGTGTGCATTTACATCCATTTAAACCAAATTGCTTGCATGCAAGGGATTAATTTGGACCTGGCTTACATGAATAATGAATGCATCGTGAGTTCACCACTGGATTTTAAACCGGAAACTGCCCCGTTTAACTTTTTTAGAGAATCCGATTCTGGAATAGATTCAATTATAACAATGTCCACAACACAGCCTTTACCCCCAGATGTTCAAAGTGTAAAAAGCAGTGAAATGTTGGCAATGATGAAAGATGGAACTTTTAATAAAATTATATCTCCGAATCAATCCGAAGCTGTTCCTTTTGATCTTCTCGTGACAGGGTCGCTTTTTCAGATTATGACTTATGATCTCAAATACAAACACACTACTGTGAACGATCTACTAAAGACTCATATCGTTGGGATGGTGCCTTTGGCCTTTTTTGTAATGGGTCAACCTCATCTTGCTACTTCTATCAGTGATACAAGCCAGAGGGCAGAAGTCTCTATATATGAACTGAGCATTGGATTTGCTACTGCTGGAAAAAGTTAGACTAATTTACAATTACTATATTGCTATGTATATACATACTGTAATTATTGCAGTTTTTATTTGGTAGTTTGACATTTTTTTTTGTATTTCAGAAACACTAAATACGTTTGCTCTCCCTGATTTAAATGATTATCCTGATCGTCTGTTCGAGTGCACACCAGGAGAAAGGGATCCTAAATCTGGGATGATACCTCCGTTTTTCACTGGAAAGCTTACTGACTTTAAGAGCAGGCCGTGTAAGAAATTGATTGATTATTAATTAGTCTAAGCTCTATTTTAACTTTAACTGTTAGTTTTTTTTTGTGAGTAATAAAATCGATAAGCAATGCTGCAACAGTAACTTTGCATAACTGTTACTAGATATCAGGACACAGTTCTTTGTCCTATAACCATTAAATTGAAATAACATTTCTCGTACTTTCCAGTTGATTTTACATGCGATGTTGCTCGTCCTTTAAAAATAAGCTTGAGTCGGAAGATAATCAAGAATTTGATTAGAATTCAAAACTACTTTGAAAGCATCCGTTGGAAGCCTCCAAGCTCTGTCTCAGCAACTAATGTTAATTCAAGTTGTACTAAATCCTTGCAGCACACAAAGGAGAAATCTAATGACTCAACACAGTCTCTACTTGCAAGAATTTGTTCTGGGAAAGTATCCCTGAATCAAGTAGTTCTATCTGTGGTTGAAGAAGGCGAGGAAGATCTAACTCGATCTTGTGCAGCATTAAGTATAGCTTCGTGTGATTTCAGCATTAGATCTCGCATTAGAAATATTACTGCAGATAATGAGGAACTCGTCATCCCTGATAGTGCCAATATAGAGCTGAAAGTGTGCTCGGTTACTCTAGCTAGTGGAATTGGAGCACGGTATATTTTGTGATTTTATATTTTATGCCTTACTTTTATTTAAAGTTTCTTAATGCATCATTAATCTATAATAAATTTGCATGTTTGGTTTTTTTGCTTGCTTTTAATAGCCGTAACGTAATTTTAACGCCATGGGACGTGCATTTAAAATCGAAACTTCGATGGAAATCACGGCTTGCTTCACCTGGCGTAACTATTAGTGTCACAGCTGATTCCATGTCCATTCACTTTGGTCCACAGAACATACTTACATTCTTGCAGTTGTATCAAACTTTTGGGAAATATCTGTTGGTAAGTATTTAAAACTAAGAAATATAAAATCGCTAATTAAACTGCTGTCTTGAATAGTATTGGTATAGTATAATCAAATGCATGTACCATGTATCTCTCTTTTCTAAGTTAAGAATTAATCTTTTTGTATTCCTAGGATTACATGTCGTACGAGAAAGTCGAAACTGAAAATACAGGAAATCAAACTGATTCGAAAAGTCCTAGGCTGACTGAAGATTATCAAGATGATTTAAGAAGTGGAAACTTTAGATATGTTCATCGAGAAAATTCCTATGAATTGCCTGAAGTATACCAAATCGCATTTTGTGAACGAGATCGTACCATGACATGGAGGTATCCCCACAGAAGATGCCTCACGCGCATAGAAAGTGCTCCGGTTCCCATCGATTCTGATCTAGTCCCTAGTATAAAAAACAAGGAGGTAATGCCAGCCTAGAATAAAATATGTTGAATCTATTATAGAATTTATAAAGTGTGCAAAGACACAACAATTAAAATCCTTTAGGCTTTTGAATAACTTGACGAGGAAGTTGCCACTTTTTGTCTTTTCAAAAGACAGAAATATGCATAAGGTCAAACAATTCAACAAATGTCACAGTTCCGCCCAATGACATTGCGGGCTGCACGAAAAAACATGTGCCCACCTCTTAAAAAATAGAATCCCAAAAGTTTTGACAGTGGTAATGTAACTGCTTAGCTGCTGTATATCGGTTTGAAAATAGAAATGATCCCCAAATTGTAAAAACAAATCAGTTGTGTACACTTCAAATTGAATTTTTATGTAGTATACAACGCATGGTACGTAACGAGCTTCTTAAATAGAATTTTTTTTTGTATTTTGTGACGTATGAAATACGTTTGTAGTGCATACACAGTCATAACAGCAGCTAAGTTATGGCAAAGAACATAAAAATCTTGGCAAAAAAAACCTCGCAAAACCCACAAAATGTGCTCATCTAGTGAACTATGTATGTCAAATTGTTATGCAGTGTCTTTGGTGTCTCGATGTTGATTCAGTGTCAGATTATAATTATGCGGTAGTTCGTAGTTGCTGTAGGTAGGCACCTTAAATGTTCGAATAAGCCCTCAGGTGCGTATTAAATGTTTTGGAGTGACACCCCCGCACTTATTTGAGACCATGCGCTTTTCTGAGCCCGGCGCTCATTTGTTTTTTTTTTAAGTTTGCGGTCAAAAAATAAAACTATTTCGTACAAAACCATGTCTAAGTCTAAAACCACAGCTTTCGTGTTATTTTTTAACAAATTTAACAAAGTAGTGCTTATTAGAGACGATTGAGCTCCCGGTATTTATTACTACCTATTCACATAATTTATTTACTCTTAATGTTTTTGTGAAATTCCTTCAGTGAAACAATTCACAATGTGTGTGTGTGTGCATACTCAGTCGGTGAGTGAAGATATTTCAGGGATTCAAAACTTGTGTGCGAAAGACTAAACTCTAGTATTTGAATAATTGAAGATGTTTCTGTTGTGGCATAACTTTCAATTCTGATGTTTTAATTGTAGCTTCCTTGCATCATTGAATACTTTGACGAAGCTCAGAACAAATTTTGCCATTTTGGAATTATTTACCTTTCCGAATCGTCGAGAGGATCTTGTCGCACGCCTGATAAAGATAAATTTCACCTTTTCACTTCTTCCATTTGGCGTGTAGTGATCGAAGTTCCGTTGAATGAGTAAGTTCAGGGAGCATTCTCATTATTATTCGTAATAAATAACATCATTGCCACATTTTCTAGGACGCAGTAAAAGGGTGCTACTTAATCATTATTTCTTATTGTATATTAATACCGACTAGAAGTGACAGTTATAATCTAGTCAAACCAGAAATTTTGGCAGCAACCCTCCGTGTGGATTCATTACAAGATTCGTCACTAAATCCGACACTTAAGTTATATGCTGAAATTCCCAAGATCTCAATAAATCTTGTAAATAATCTTACATACGCTGGGAAAAGTAAGCAGAGTTTCATATAGTTATTCCATTTGTTTTTTTTCTATTACACTATTAACGGACATACTCATTTTTTTTTCTTACATTTGTTCTAGCACCTGACGCGAATTTAAAATTCTATTCATTTGGGGGACTAGCTTTATCGGATCAGCCGTTTTCTACTCTTGAGCTTACAATGAATAATATTTTAATATCTTTATGGCCACTCAAATGTAAAATTGATGTAAATACTTACCTTGCATTTAGTGTGACCGAATACAGCTATCTTACCAGTTCTGCAGTTGTGGATCCGTTTAATCTTCATGTAATCTAATTTTAATTCTTTAATTTCTATTGTATTACCTTGTGCTTATTTTTATTTTGTTTTCCATTTATTTTAAATTGTATTTAATCAATGCTCTTTACAGTTCATTTACAATATGAGTCAAAAATCAGTTTCGGAAAATAAAGCAACAGTTAAAGTGCATCTCAGTACAAAGCCCATGGTATTAAAAGCTAGTGCATCAACACTACATACTATCATTGCTTCCCTAGCAACGTGGTCCCAGGTCTTAGAAGCTTATGATGGGTATTTAGTGGATTTCACTTCTTTTAAATCAAAGTAAGAATAATTTCGTTTGCGCTCGATTAATTGTATATTAAAAGCAAATTGCACAGGCTTTAAGCTAAAAATGCTAAAAATAAACATTTTTTGAATTTGGCAGGAAATTAATTCACTTGGCTGAAATTTTAATCTGTAATGATTTGCATGCCGACATTCTTGTAAATCAAATAAAATCAGAAAATAACATAACAGTGGCGAACGTCGATATGGTTCAATCTATTGGCTGTCGGGAGTGTTATGCGTTTGTTTGGCCTACTCAAAAAGGGACATCCACTTGCAAAATTTCTGTTCGTGATCCCGACTGGAAGGCATCTGATACACTGTCATTCAATTGCTTTGGATTGAAAGTTGTAAACATTCCAAAAAGCAATCAAAAACTGTTCATTAATTTTAAAAAGCTGACAGCTAGTCAAAAATTGGTACGTACTGTGGTAAAAGTTGAACTGCTTTCATTCAGAGACACATAATTATGTACATTTATGTTGCTTCAAGCTGTATAGACTTTCGTTCGGTCCGGGTCGGGGCGGGAAATTGGATTCCCCGTCCCGACCCGAAGATATTGCTTTCCCGCCCC
>JAQFZE010002495.1:0-14471 GCA_034695245.1 Dicyrtomina saundersi | reverse complement strand
CCCTTCGACACTTATTACTAAATGTAAAAGGACCTGTTTCTTTTGAACAACTTAAAACAGTAGAAGGAGTCACTTGCGAAACTTTTAGAAAGGCATGTATACAATTGGGAATTTTTTAAGATGATCTTGAATGGGATCTTGCATTGCAAGATGCAGTTGGGGAAAAAATGCCCTGTCAGATAATTAAATTATGTGGACTAATTCTTAGTTATGGATCACCACAGAATGCTTTAGCGTTATGGAATAAATACAAAGATAGTATGATGCAAAAATATATCACGGATGGCATTCCAAATCCTCAAGACAAGATACTCCGAGAAATCTAAGATATTTTAATGCTGTCTGGGAAATATCTTTAAAAAGATTTTAATCTTCCTGAACCATTAACAATGAGTGAGTCAAATATTTTTGAGTCGTATAGTATGCAGACTGAGCAACACGTATTTAACGATTTGCACAAACAACTCAATTCCCAGCAGACAAATTGTGTTGATGATATCATAAAGTCTTTACATAAAATATATAAAGGTAAAAAATGCTTTATGATTGATGGAGCAGCAGGGTCAGGCAAAACTTTTATATACAAAACTCTTATAAGTTATGTACGAGGTAGCCAATTTGACTGTAGCCAAGGAATAGCACTTCCAGTTGCTTCCACTGGTATTGCAGCTACTTTGTTAGTTGGTGGTAGAACATCACATTCTCAATTTGGTATTCCCATGAATGTAATTGATGATGAAAAAAATTCACGTTTTGTATGCGATAAAAAATCCAGATTGGGAAAGACTTCAAAAAATGTAATCTAATCATTTGGGATAAATGCACAATGACAAGTAGATACATTCTTGATTTAGTTGACCAGCTTTTACGGGAAATAACCAAGTGTGATGCCCCATTTGGCAGTAAAGTTTTTATACTTGGCGGTGACTTTTGCCAATGTCTTCCAATCACAAAACATGGAAGCAAATCAAAAATTATTGAATCTACTATTAAAAACAGTAAAGTTTGGAAACAATTTAAAAAATATACTTTAGAAGCCAACATGAAAGTAGGCGAAGATTCTAAATTTGCACAGTGGCTAACTGATTTAGGAGAAGGAAAATTTAATTCAACTGTAAATGAAATTAGGAATGTTATTGAAATTCCTACTAATTATATTGCAAATGGTACTTTAGTTCACGAGATTTTTGAAGGCATTACATTTTTATCGATTGACAGTTATGCCAATCAAGCAATTTTTTGTCCGTTAAATGAGGATGCATTTGTAATAAATGAACAAGTTTTTAACCTTCTTGACGGTGATTACGCTGCATATAAGAGTGCCGACTCTATTGCACAGGAAGAACTGAATAAAGAGGACAATTTCCTGGTAGAGTATTTAAATACATTGACTCCTTCAGGAATGCCTCCGCACATTTTAAAACTTAAAAAGGGGGCAATTATTATGTTGTTACGTAATATAAACACAAAACTTGGACTGTGTAATGGAGCAAGAGTAATAGTTGAAACTTTAAAGAAAAACTTAATTATTGGCAAGGTTTTAACTGGTCGATCCAAGGATAATCAAGTTTATATTCCGAGAATTACTACTACTTCAAGTGACACTGACTTTTCTTTTGAGTTAAGAAGACCTCAATTTCCAATTCGCGTTGCTTTCGGCATGACCATTAATGAGTCTCAGGGTCAAAGTTTGGAAAAGGTTGGATTGTATTTGTCTAAGCCGGTATTTAGTCACGGGCAACTTTATGTTGCATTTTCGCGGGCTACAGCTAAGTGTAATGTTAAAGTTCATATTGAGAACGGTCCTGGGCAGGGCAATTTATTGGAAGGGCAGGAGACTACACATACTATTAACTGTGTATTTCAAGAAGTGCTGACACAGATTTAAACTTAAAAATACTAACAAGTTAAATCAAGTAAAATAAAGAGAAAGAAATGGGGGACCTCCAACTAGGTTTACTCTTGGAGCACATGTGTTTCAACACCCCATTTAAAAATAAAATCAAAAGGTACTAAAACTTATCACTAGACGAGCGAGTTGCCTCGCTCGCTTTGGATTCTGGTACTAAAGTAATTGTAACCCTATTAAAAAACTTTATGAAAAAACCAAACGCCGGCATCCAAGATGATATAACTATGCAATAAACTGCTTGCCGATTGAAAAATATAAGCATTGCAATTTGCATTGCTTTGATTGAGGCTTAACTTGAATGTTATAATTAATTAATAATAAGTTCCTAACACTTGCAATTTATATGATGACTAACGTATCATCAGCTAAACGGCTGTCGTTTGAGCAATGGTTAATGCTCTGATAATTGAACAGGCTGGTTTTCCATATTTTTAAAAAATTTTAAACTTTATACGTGACTTTGCTTTTGCCTAGCATTCTGCGTTTCAATAACAGTAGCAAAATACTGCTTTCTCAATCATATTACACTTGATGTTCTCTTGTATAATTTCTTATACAGAGTTATTGGTGTAATTATTTTATTTCTAAAATAAGTCGGTGAATTTATTCTATTGCTGGAATAATTTACGTTTATATGATCTATGTACTAGATCAAAGTATCAAAATAATGAATATTGCAAAAGTAAATGAGACAGCATCATGACAGTGTTCTCCAATTCGACTTCAGTTCTTGACTCATTTTATTCTCCTAATTTCACTACCAAAGCTAACTTAAATCATACAGCATAATAATTTTTCAACAGGATATTGTCATTAAGTTAAGTACAATTTTGGGAGCTGAATGTCTACTTCCATCAGAGGTGTGTAGTGGACGATATTAAAAAAAGGTTTTGTAGTTTTTGAATTCCCAGAACATTATCTATAAAGTAAATTATGATATTTAAAAATTTTTAAAATTGTAGAAACAACAGGATGGCGATCTGGTGAAGTTTAATCAAAAATTGTAAATTCGTAATACACAGGGCAGCAAAAAATACCTTATTTTAAAAACAAAAAATTTCAAAAACCCAGAAATAACTTTTAAGGGGATGTTTAGCGAATTTTAAAACTACACTTTTTTTAAATTTTGGGCAAAAATTGTAGGAGCTAGAGGATGTGATGATTTAAAAATTTATTTTCTGGTCAATTAAATATGGCGCCCGTTAAATTACCATTACGTAACTTATACTTTTGAAAATCTGACTAAGCGAATCAAAATGCCCATTGGCATCATGTTTTTTTGCAAATCTACTTTTTACATGCTCTTTTAAAAATATATGTATCGGGCCGATTCGATGTTATCACCTCTTCTCTGTCTCTTCCTTCGTGAGTCAAATGATGCATTTAAGACTGAAAACGACGAGTTGCAGGACGAAGTACAGAGTCTGAAGCCGCGGCTCTGCGGATATAATCGCCCATTAAAAGTTATACGGAATGAACTAGCTACTTGTCTGATTTGCGAAAATAGTTATTACAAATCATCGAATTGTGAATTTCCCCCAATTTAGAGAAAGCAATTACTTATATGCGTAAAAACATAATTTACAGATTAACTAGCAATTATGTTTTGTATTTTTTAATTTCTAAATTCGAGAAATAAAAAAAATATTGATGGACTATTTCTTTGTGATTTGAGTAATTCCTGTTGTATCCGAGATCAAGTGCTCATAGCCCCCCTTCCCCCTCCGTTTTAGAGTACACAAAAGTATCAGGCACTCAAACTCCCTTCCCCCCCTATTTTGTATCTGAGATATATGGACGACGCCTTACGCTGAAGTTTTGCAGGCCAGTTAAATAAACAACACATCATAATATATATCAACATGCGCATTACCCAGTAAATATCTATACACTACATGTTCTTTTATTACATCAAAACATCATTATTAATATAATTCTATATGTTAACACCCTTATAATTTTCAATGGCATGAAGATGAACATAGAAAAAAATAATGACAACAAAAAATACTGAAGAACTATAAAAAAAAGAAAGAAACAATTTACATATAAGTTAAATGTTACGTATTCATCCGTCCTTGGGGCAAGAGCAAGTTTATTCTTTAAATTTATCCTGTAAAGAGTAAGTAAATGTCTTTCTTGGTGGTGGCTTATAGGTTGCCTGCATATTACCAGCTGCATCGACTGACAAGTTTACTTTCTGTTTTGCGTCAGGTTTCCATTCCGTGTTTTCAAGTATGGGTGCAGTTGAAGTTTTATAAGGAGTAGTGAAAGAGACTGTAACCGTTGCATTTGCCGTTGAAGAAGCAGAAACCTTTTTTTTTGTTTCCGTGGGACGACAAAACCAAGCAAACATATCCAAAGTAGGAAGTCGAGGCCTACGGCTTTTCGCCGTCCAGAAAATATTTAATCCAAGAATTAGAACGAAAATCCCAATAATCCAAAGAAATGAAGTCGTCCAAAGAAAGTAGTTATCCTAGTCATCTTTACAATTTTCAGGTTCCATAGGTCCTCTTTAAACGTTTCGTTTAGTTTATTCATATCCAGATCTGGATATAGATGCCAATGGATAGAACTAAAAAAACTGGATTCTCACGTTTAATAAAAATTAAGTCTAGTAAGTTCTCTGTATACGTATCATTTAAAACTGTAAAAGTAGTACTTATAGGTAAAGTAAAAACACCATTAGTACAATTAATTAGACGATTAGTTAAATAAATTTGTAGACCAGGACAGTAAATGTAATAACGTCCGTCAAAAGCTATAATTTGAAGTGCATCCTCCAAATCATGAAAAATTTTATTGTGACAATAAGCAATTTTGTAAAATTGTTTTGGTCCTCTAAAAGTACTCTGTGGTTTACATTTTTGATGTTTCGTTGCAATCACTCTATTTTTAAATTGCAGATCTATCCCTGTATCATACACACAGTCCTCTTTCATGGAGATGAGCGGATTTCGGGGCTCTAAATAATCTAGCCAACAGGTTCTATTCTCGTCCCTAATTATCAGTGTAAAAGGATCGGCTTGTACTACTGTGAGATTCTGATTCACTAGTGGTACATTAAAATGTAAATATAGCATGTGTCCATGTGTATCACTTTTGCAGGAGCGGATTTCAGTTATTTCCAAGGGACATTTTGCACGACATGGTAGAGTAAAGTTTAAGTAGTCAAATAAACAATCGTCCATTTCTCCCTTGTCGCCAAAGTTTCTGGGTATGTTAAATAACACCTTTACTCATTACTAGTCTGGGAACAAGATAAGCCGTGTCGTATTCCATTTGTTCACGTTACAATAAAAAATCTTCTAATTTACCGTGAATCCAATTAGTTAAAGCCGTGAAGCCGTGAAGCCGTGAAAGCCTTTAATTATTTTTGGCATGTGGAGCGGCATAGCTTCCATCTTATCAGATTGTTTCCATTCACGAGTTTCTAAAATATTAAAACTTATCTCTCATACTTTGCAGATGTGTTCTGTTGGTGGATGACTGATGTGCTGGCTTAAATGACATCCTGAGTCCTACACTTGTCATCACAAATATTGTCGTCATTGCAATGGCTGTGAAGATAAATCGCATCTCTCTACGTTAAACAATGGTATTATTTATGGACTTCATTACAGAGGAACATATTGTCTTTATTGTTGATTTGAAAGTACGTTGATATCCTTTATTACATTTCTCACTCAAATGATTATGAGTTTTAATATTTCTATAATTTCTAATCTTTTATGATTCCTGTTGTTGAGCGGAAGTATTAATTTACATGGCAATATGAGTTTTATTTGCAAATGTACAGAATTGTACCCACGCACCGCGGGATAAAATAATCGTCGCCAAAATACTAAAGGACCTTTCTTAATTTTAAATCCCATTCCTCCTTCTATCAAATCAAACAGAAACTATACAAGTAGCATAGAAAAATTAAATAATGAAGCTATAGAGGGAGGACTAGATCTACGTTTCCTTCTCTCTCTCATTTGTTGACGTGCATGACGAGCAAGCTCTTCTTGGGCAATTTCCTCTTCAAATTGTGTAAGAAAAATTCTAGCTTGGTCATATTCCTATTTCCTACGTACTTGGGTAACTGCCAGCCCAATACGCCGCTGGGCTTCAGCTATTTTAGCCTAAGCTCTTTCATCCACTATGTCCTCATAAAAAGTAGGTATAGTAATCAACTTCTTTCCATTAGTAATAGCAATTTCGTCCTCCGTTCTTCATTCATCAATTTTCATTCTTTATTTGCATGTAGGACCAGGGATGAGCATTTCTGATATGGATGTACGTTGCCTATCAGTTGGAGGATATATAAAATTCAAATTCTGTTTTACATTTTTAAGACAAGACTCCTTATTCTTTTCCAAATAAGCCTGCAGAGATTGAACTCTTGGTATTAGTTCCTCAATCTCATCTGTTTTATCATCAATCAAGCCAATAAGTGCGCATTAATGATTATGTCTAGGCCGTGGTAAACTCTGCGTTAATATGACGGCTGCCAGGTCGACAGTCTTTCTATGCTGAATAACAAGCTGTCAAGTTTTCTCTTGTTGACGTACCCAAAAAATTCTAACCTGCACGTGCTTGGTCCTCTCATGATCTTTGTTTTTACTGTAAATAGTTTGACATCCTGAAGCAGAATCATTCCATTGATTTATGGGATCATACTAATTTCTGGCTCTCATATCACATAATACATTATGTACCTACAGTGCCATTTTTGAGCCAGTATTAATTCCATATACTTTAGCCACGCATGTTGACTGTGCAATGAGGCTTTCCTTCTTACATCTCCAATCAATAGGACTTCCGTGTATGAGTATTACTACTCCCATCGCTGACCTAGCCTTACTTGCGCGAGTAGCAAAACCTGCGTCAGACTGTAATTTAAGTACTAGTTAACCTTTAGGATGCCTAAAATATCTAATAATGTAGTCCTTCGTGTGGTATAAATATCTCAAAACTCGTAGAACTGCATAGTGATGTCCACGGTCATATTTCTGAAAATGTTGAGACAGTGTCTGTAAAAGATACGCAATGTCGGGGCGTGAAACTCTGCAAATAAATAATAGAGATCTAACGAGTGATTAATACGACAGCGCTGGATTCGACTCCCACAATTCCTCCTGATTAGGGTTAAAATCCTGTTTTATCTTAGTCTTCAGATCAAATCCGTTTTCTTGTTGTTTGTAGGTTAGTTCTACAATTTTCAACTCCTGATTTAACTGCATATAAATAGGCATAATCCGTATATCTATTCCGAGGAATTTCTTTTTAATCATTGTCTGCTTTATTCTAAATTCTTTACCTAAAGCTTTAGACAAGACATCCAAATCCTCATTAAATGTTGCAGATGTTAGGGAGTCATCTACAAACCATCCTATGTAAACAGTGTGCATTTTCTCTTCCTTTTTTCAATGTTTGATGAACAAGCAAGAGTCGTAACCACTCTGCCCAAATCCTCTGTCTTTCATAAAAGTCTGAACTTATAGTGCAAACAGTCTGGGACTCTCAATCAATCCATATAGAGCTTTCAAAAGAAGTAGAACTCTCTTATCTTATTGACTAATACCTTACAGCTGTTTCATATATAGTCTATGCCCTTCTGGAATTTCAGCATGAGTAAATGCATTCTTGACATTAAATTGTCTAATGGAATTTTTAGTAGCAGCAGCATCAGCAAATATAATACGGAAAGTATCATATCTGGCTGTAGGCGCAAAAGTTTTCTTTTCACTATTCTTGTCCTGCTAATTTCCACGTGCACAAACACGGTGAAACTTAATATTGCACATCCTTGCGGAGATCGTCAGATGGTGGTTTGGGTGGTCCATTTACTAGCTCCCATGTTCCAGCGGCTAATAAAGACTCTTATTCTTCTTCCATTGCTTCCCACCATTCATCTCTATTCACAGACTCAGTCGCCTCCTTAAATGATTGTGGCACAATTACTGATCGAGCAATTTGACGATGAATTGTTTCTTTGTAGTCTGGATCTGGACCGGGTCTAGCCATATGTGCTTGTTTTCTTATCACATAATCTTTATGCAAGATCAGAGTTTTCTTATCACGAGTTGCTCGGCGTACGGCGCTATCCCCAAGCTGAGCATTTCCATTACTATTTGAGGGTATAAGCTCCACATGTACTTTAAAATCCTCTAATTTGGCTATATGCTCTATTGGGGTTGAAGGGCGTAACATTCTTTCCAGATTATTTTTATCCTCAGAGTCGGGAGATGGCGGCGGCGTTGCTGTCGCTGACTCTCAATCGGCATGCAAAGTGGTGTGTCGATGACCCATGGAGTGTCGTGAGTTTGAGTAGCATCAGTTTTGGCTTCTCCCTGGAGCTTTTTGAAATCTAATTCATCTTCTACATCTATAATGAGAACATCGTCTTCACTCTTCTCTGCATTATCTACCACTGGTGCCAGGGTAGACAATGGTTTAGGGGTGGTTGTTATGAATGAAGGTAGGACTGGTAAAGCACTATCAGGCCATCGTGTGTCCGTCCTCCTAGTGTCCATTTCTGGGTGATTAGGATCATATGGCTCAGGAGTCAATGGCCTCCTAGTCTAAGTATTTGCAGCAATCTGTTGAGGACAGCAAGATCCAACTGCATTAAGGCGTTGACGGTTATCAGCCTCAGTCTGTCTAACTGTACGAATATTAAAGAAAATATCTGAACTATTCCTAAACTATTGATGAGGTGAAGCATGTGGAGCCAGGCGAGACTCGAAAAAATTAACATTTGTAGACCAGAAACACTCTTGTCTTTCAGGTTCGTTAATTCTGTAATACTAAGTAGATTCGGAGTACCCCATGAATGAACCCTCTTTTGTCTTTTCATCTCATTTGTTGTGAATAAGCTTCTTTTAAGAGCATGGACATCCCAATATTTTCAGGTGATTCCAATTGACTCGTAGTCCTGTCATTATTGTATATGGAGTTTCCTTGTTGCTTAAATCTCCTTGAAGCACACGGTTCTATAGATATGCGGCAGTGTAAATGGCATCTGGACAGAAGCGTGTCTGTGTATTTGCTTCTTCTAATAGAGATACGGCTGTATTCCTTACGGTGCAAACTTTCCTTTCTACTCTGTCATTTGCTTCAAAGCAGGCCACAGAGGTCGTCTTATTAATAATGTCATTCTTGCGGCAAAATTCTTCAATGACAAAATTACAGAATTCTGTACCAGCATCAGTCTGTATGTTGCAAACAATGTTTCCGTGACGTTAGTTGTTGATCCACCTTACGAAATCAATAATGGATTGGACAATTTCGATGCCGAGTTTTGTGTCGTGGAACGTTACCTTTCTATAAGCTGAGCGGTAATTCTTCATCACTAAAAAGTACTTATTCCTTTCAGTGAATTTTACACACGCATACGCTAAATCACAGTGGATATACTCGCTCACCTTTAAGCAATTCTCAGGTGCCGTCTTGAACAAGCGACGTGTAGCTTTGGACTGATGACAGATAATGCAGTCATGTCTAGGTTCCAAAGCAAAGCCATCATTAAGCGTTGCGGCTCCAATGCGGAGATTTTGTTTGAGATATTTATAATTAATATGTCCTATCATCTAATGCCATCGATTAATTTTATCCAGATGCAATCTTCTAGCTTGTAAGCAAGGAGACTAGGCATTTAGTGGTCGAAAGAGCATCACCAGCTGACCAGCTGCACTGTTTCTTTCTCTGCATGTCACACCAATGTAAAAATACTTTGGATTTATTTTTATTCCTGTCCAGGCTTGAGAAATTTTATGCCTTCTCTATCACCTTAATATTTATATTTTCCCTCCCTAACTATACGAGTAAGAGAAAATAAATTAGCTGCACCTAGTGAATACCAGACACTAGTTAATTATTGTGGCTTCCAATTCTTCCTATTGAAGGCAAAATTGACCACCGTCCCATGTCCTGAGGAATATACAAGTGAATTATCGGCTAGCTTTATGGGTCTTGGTTTAGGCCAATTGTAGTATTCAACAAACCATAAATACCTTTTACAAACATGCATATTTGCTCTAAAATTGCAAATCCATATAACATGATCTCTTAGGCTCGTATAACCACCTTTGAATCCATTGAAACTGTTATGAACAACCTGAGGTATTGCCTTAGTTGGAGTTTTATTCAGACGTTAATCATCAGTCATTGATTATAGCCTGCAGTGCCGTCATATCATACATGTCGGGTACAGCTCTAATTATGAAGGCTCGATCTGTCACCTTATTTACATAATTGTGATGTTTCATGTCGAGATTATCATGACAATTTTCTATAGAATTGCCATAATCTTCCTTCTCAAGGCAGGCCATTTAGACGAATGGAAGATTTGTGCGAAGCTCTTTTCTTTCGGCGAGTATCCTCTGTCGTTCCCTTTCTTCATCCACAATTTTCGAACTATCCAAAACTTGAAAGTAATTGGAAAAATATTGTTGTAGTCGTCTCGCTTCCTTTTCTTGGGCATCCATTTATTAAGCCAACTAGCTCGTCGCTTCCGCTGTAGAGCAATGGGGCTGTTGATTCATATACATATCAAGAGGTGGATTACAATGTAGATTTTCTATTGTTGGTGTCACTTCCATAGCAAGGTGTGCACAATCCTATCCTTGTGGTCATGCATTTTGATGATAATTTTGATTTTAGCTTTCGTTTTAATTTCCTCCGCCACTTCCACCGGCTTTGCGTAGTGCTCCAGAGTTGATCTGGGATGGGCTACTGGCTCAAGGATTGTTATACGCACGTGCAGCAGCTTTGCGCTTGGCACTATAAATATCACCATAGGGGGTAGTACCGCGACCTTTCGCCTGTCCTGGTTGTCCTCCACCTTGACTTTCTTTTTAATTTGCACCCCCACGTCCGTCTCCGAGGGATTGGTTCTGAAAGGGGCTGAGTTCTTTAGATGAGATACGTGCATGAACAGCTTTCTTTTTATTACACCTAGATTCATTAGGCCTAGGAATCTGACACCAGTTGCAGTTGCCTTTAAACGGTGGCTCACCTGGCCGTCTTCGTTCATTTGGTGGTGGTGGATTGCAGTCATATGATAAATAAAAGTTGTCGATGTTTTCACGTTCACGCTTATATCAATTTGGGCTTTTTCATTTTCCTTTTCCTCCCACAGCGTGTATTGCCACTTCGGGATCCATGCTGTCCTTCTGGAGTTGTATCGCTCTGGGCTGCATGTTTTTTAAGTAATTACAGGAGTTTTTCAGGAGACTTATTATTTATAGTACGCTAAGAAGTCATGACGGCATTGCACCTTGCACCTACTAATTTTATTCAATTTGGTAGTTGTGAAGAACATTAAATCCACGTCTTTCACTGTAACCTTCTCCTTCAGAATTTTGCCTTGACTCCAAACAGTTCTGTGAGATAACTAAACCCCGTAGTACTCAGTTCTAATGCGTGCATCTCTGACTGGAACTAACACAGATACTCATCCTGCCTTTTACCGTAGGCCTGCTTTAATTGAAGGTACATGTCGTGAGAGGTTAGAAAATCGTCTAGTAATTCTTTAACATCCGACAGTACTGCATTTTTAATTGTTTTTTTGCAAAAACTATCTGCAGCCCTTCAATTTGCTATAAGTATCCTTTCATCCGCATCTAAAGCGTCTGCAGTTGTAGGTTCTGGTTCCGTAATATCGCCACTAACAATTTCCCATAATTTTACTTGTTGCAGTAAATCTTTGAGGTGGCCTATTGAACGTCTATACCCCATCTCAGCATCCAAATTCTAGAAGTCTATCTGTGGAAAAATTAACCGCTGTGCCATGTCAGTTTTGAATTTTGCGACTAAACCTTCCAATTCCAATATCTCATTAGAGTAATGAGTGACCAATTCTTTTATTTCAGTACGATGTTCTTCAAAAAGTGCATCGTAAAATTGATGAACTTTGACTTAATTTCCTTCGAAATAGGTATTTGACTCTAGTGCTACCTTCCCTACTTTTGTAAAGCTTATAAATCCTGCAGAATTTTAAACTAATTCTAAAGCGACTACGAAAAGATCAACCTCCAGTAGTAATACAACTTTGGAGAAATCTGTTCTGGTTTCACCGTCGCTGCGGCTGCATTAGATCCTGACATTATTTTTATTCAAATTAAGTAGAAATAAATTCAGTTTGTTTTTTAACAAATAATATATTTTAAAAATTTAAGTCGTGTATATATTAAATCAAATAATTATTTCTTTCAGAATTCTTGTATTAATTTCAAAATAATTTGTTTGTTGCTGCCAATAAACAGAAAAATCGAGTAATCAAAATACGTATAAGATAGCAGATGACTAAGGCTTTAAAATCTCTTAGTTGGCCATACAGTTGCTAGTGGTCAGGTTTATTACAGGACAGTGTGTGTTAACACATTGGCTGATTAACACTATTATTTTATTATTTTGTTTGCAAAACAAAATCAATCGCCAGATTGATTGAACTAAAATACTAAAAAGTATTGAAATTTTAGTAATACTGAAGTAAAACTCGCTTTACATTCCTAAAAATTGTCTGATAACGTGTTTGCTTGTATAATTTCTTATACAAAGTTTTCGGTGTAATTGATTAATTTTTAAAAATTCTAAATTTATTCCATTGCTTAAATAATAGGCTGGTTTTCCATATTTTTAAAAGTTTTAAAACGTTATACGTGACTTCGCTTTTGCCTAGCATTCTGCGTTTCAATAATAGTAGCAAAATATTGCTTTCTCAATCATATTACACTTGATGTTCTCTTGTATAATTTCTTATACAGAGTTATTAGTGTAATTATTCTATTTCTTAAATAAGTCAGTGAATTTATTCTATTGCTAAAATAATTTACGTTCATATGATATATGTACTGGATCAAAGTATCAAAAGAATGAATATTGCAAAAGTAAATGAGACAGCATCATGACAGTGTTCTCCAATTCGACTTTAGTTCTCGACTCATTTTATTCTCCTAATTTCACTACCAAAGCTAACTTAAATCATACAGCATAATAATTTTTTAACAGGATATTGTCATTAAATTAAGTACAATTTTAGAGGCTGAATGTATAATTCCATTAGATGTGTGAAGTGAACTTTTCAATTGTTTATACACAGCATTTCAATTATATTATATGGAATACATTCTTACATAGCTAACTGTAATTGATAGTTTAACCTAACAGAAAAATATTATTTTACAACATCAACGTAATATTCTCTACGTTCTACATTTTACAGTTATTTATTACCTAGTAAAGTATAATTAAATCTAGTTCATTCACTCTGAATGCACTGCTGGATTGAGCTTACGCTAAAGTTCCACAGGCAAGTTAAATGAATAAAACAGCATAATATATATCTACATGCACATTATCCAGTAAATATCTATACACTACATGTTCTTTTTATTACATCAAAACATCATTATCAATATAATTCTATATGTTAACTTTTGATGTACTTACTTATGTTCATTCATGAATATTGTTACGTAAATTATCCCTTAAGAGGCACTAACCGATCATGAATAGGAATAGGTGGTGAGAGCTTTAAATTTAAACGAATTTTAATGACTCCTGGAAGAATATAGAATTCCTATTGCAATCGTTCTTGTACTCGCACTTTTCGTACGGCCAGGATTTGTACTAGCAACAACCGTATCCACCTACGTATCTTTTTTTTATAGTTTTAAATTTAACAAAGGTACCTACATTGATTAATGCTTAAACATCCTGGCAAGCAATATTTTATTATGATAGCTTCGAATTTAAAAACATTTACGCTAGTTAAAGTAAATTATATTTAACAGGAAAAAAAGTTGAGATGCGTTTGTCTGTGTCACTCAAGATAGAGCTAAACAATGTAAGGTAGATCAATAAAAACTTACACCCGTTCTAATTCCAAGCAGTCGGCAAAACCTTTTAACTTTACCAGCTCGTTCAACAGGAAATTACTTTTTGCCGAGGCCAAGAGTCACGCCACGACATTCTCGTGTATTGTTCTTTTCGAAGTTAAATGCCGCAAAAATAGTTTAATTAAATAGTTGATGAAAATTAGTTTCCCGGATGGGGTTTTGAGTCAAACAATATAAGTTCTTACAATCGTAAACTTAAAAAAAACACAATAAAAAACTGTCAAAAGCCGGTATTTAAGTAAAACGGTGCATGCATATAACTTCTTCTGTTGAAAACAAAATTGAAATTTGAAATTGACAAGCGACTGGCATAGGATTAACATCGTCGGATATTATTAAATATTATTTAAGTACTTCGTAGTACATGCAATTTATGTGTAACTAAAATGTCCCATAACAGCCAGGTCTGTGGACTCCGTAATAATTTACATATCATTTCAAAATAGCATTTAGAATTACATTAATTTTTTATATGTATTGTTATCAATATGTATGATGCTGGTTATTTCTTGTCATGTTAATATGCTGACGCAAACGAGAGACTAACAAGGGATTGGTTTCACATGGTACGCGCCGATTTCAAAAAGTGATGTATACAAAAATCAGGCTACTTTTAAATAGTAGGGATCCAAAGTAACTCGATTGCATTTTGCGTTGTTTGGTCACAGCAG
>JAQFZE010002494.1:0-14474 GCA_034695245.1 Dicyrtomina saundersi | reverse complement strand
GGGGAGAGGAGTGAGGAAGTGTAGAGCTATCTGGATTGGGTGGTAGATAGTGATATGAATAATTGTAGTAGTTTTAAAAGGTTGTATGGTTTTTATCACGATGAGCACTAGACCTTAGCTCCGTAAGTAATCTCTCTCTCTCTCTCTCTTGTTCAAGTCCAAATCGAAACTGAAACTGACTGAAACTGGTGGCTCAGTTCGTGCCTGAGAGAAAAAGTTTTAGTTAAAGATGCCATTACTTTAGTATTTGGAGTCATTACGAGGATAACATATGCTCCCCTCACTCCTCATGTCTTAACTCGGCGCTGTGCAATGGCCTTCAGGACATTTGGATTTGGACAGGAAGCTGTCAATGCCGGTGGGACTTGTAAAATAGGCCCAAGAACAGTCAAGTCAACCCACTATATATCTTAAGAAATGGATCAGAATCGGGAGATTCGCGAGTCACCCAACGTCTTTTATGACTTCTGCTCAAGATTTCCCCTCAACATGAAATACTGTGATAGTGTCACCATATCTTCAAGTGAATTCTTCGCCCTCTTATAGTCACACAAGTCATATCGTCATATCTCTCAGAGTCTCCCCGCAGTCTCCGCGCTCTCTCCCTCCTTTTATCTTACACATTACAAGAACAACATCTTTGGAAATGTCCCACGTTATGAGAAAAGACACAAAGAGCTGAGGGAGACTATAATATATATATGGGGCTATGGTGATGAATTAAATTTTTGAACCTCCAACTTTCCCCCGTCAACATGCTTGTCTGGTGACCAAGCCAATTTGAGAGAGCCATGGAAGAAATAACTGGAACGTCACTGGATTCTCCGATGGTGGAAATGGATAGTGACAGTGCAAATAATATCTTTTTAAGTGAACTTAGTCCTTCTGTTAGCTTCACGCCCAGTTATATCATATCCCCATCCCCACCACCATATCCCTATAGCAAAAATACGTGGTAAAAGTTGTAATCGTAATCTTGGTGAGGAGGATGACGGCGATGGCTCAGCCATAAATCCTTATAATAAAAGCATACAGTTTCCATGAGTCGAGATAATGTATTGAACAAAGGGCATTATTTGCTCTATATATTATCTATAGGTGAATTGGCCAACCATCATTTACTATTTAGGAAGGCATGCCCCAGTCTGTGACTATATAGACACTTTTAATTCCTGGAAATTCGTTTATATAATCCTATCTTTGTAGGTATATAGGCATACCTAGTTATGGCTGAATGTACACGTATGTAATAGGCTCCTATAGTTATAACGATATTTCAAAAAATCGGGATTACAGTTACAATATTACAGAGTGGAAATTCATTAATAATTATTATGAAATTCTATACGGATCAAAATTGAAATGTTTTATTATTGTTAGTAATATTATATAATTATGTATGCTTAAAGTATTGTATTTAGGAAATGTGAATATAGGTACGCAAGGGTTTTTGTTTTTGAGATATTCATTGGAAATATATATATAGTTACATCTGTATGCACGTTACTTTAATGTAATAACAATTGTATTATTCTTCTTTTTTTTTTGATTATTTACAGATTTTTCATTTTGTAGGTTTTCTCTGTGAAAAGTTTTGTTTTCTTCGCCTCTATCTACAGTACATTTCGGACACAGGTAATGGAAACATCATTTTTTGTATTTTTGTAAGTACACACATCTCCTCAGAGATGACGCTCATACTCCATGCTGGTCTCAATCGCATAAAGATCATACACTTATACTACCTACATCCCATATAGTAGTAGTAGTAGTAGCATTATACAGAATACAGATATAGATCTTTCTGGGTTGATCTTTGATACTTGATAATCAGGCATGAGTACACACTATTATTATTATTATTAGTATTATTACTATTTTGATTATATTGCATCACTGGGTAACAATAACAATTATGTTTATAGAAAGAACATTTCAATATAAGTAGGGTATCATTGTCATCATTGTCAATATCAATACCATTACTCGAAATCCACATGAACAATGAATTTTAAACGCCAATTTAAAAATGTAAAGCTAACTACTGTGTAGTTTATAACAATATTAGTGTATATATTGGCTTAGTTTAATATTTTCAAAGGACCTTGTTTCTCGGTTTGTTGTATGGACTGTAATAATGGGGATCAGCAGAGTAATAATCATGCTCTCAAAAATTGGTTTTCTTTTCAATTATTAGAATGGTATTGGTATTGGTAAATATATATATATATATAGTTATATTTCAATGGGATTATAATATTATTTTTAGTTTTAAATGTTTACAAAAAAAATCCTATATGTTGTTTTTTGTTGTTTGTTTTGTACATAATATGCACTACACACAGTTGTTGTAAACACTCAACTCAGTTTCTTTTCTAGTTTTTTTTCTAGCTGGTTTCTTCGGTTTAGTTGAGTTTTGTCAATATTTTAAAAATGTTTCACCAGGGAGCTTTGAGCATTGAATTTGAATTGTAGATTTTTAGATTACATTATAATAATAATATAATTTATTATTTAAAAAAAAAAATGAAAATAAAAAGCAAAAATGTAATAATTAATTATTGGCAAGGAGCACACATTTTTTGTTACATTTACATGTTTTAAAAAAAGTTAATATTATAGCTATAGGTTTCTTTGATTGTTTTCTCCCTCCTTCACACTCAACATAATATAATAATATTATTTCTCTGACTCTATATTAAAGTCCGTGTGTGTTCCTCACATGTTTCGAGTAAGATTACGCATAACTGTGTCTAATGCTTTCAATTCCTTAATGTTAAATATGTACGAAGATTGTATATAATTTTATTTTTTATTATATCTATAGTGGTAGCGGTCTGGTTCTTCTAATAATGTAAATGTTACGGTTGAGATTGTAAAAAGGAATTATTTGCTTGGCGAGTTGGTTGGTTGGTTGGTTGGTTGTGTATAGTTGGAGATTGATTTAGATTTAAAGGGTCGATATTAAGTGGCAGTGGCGTAACCAAATACATTTCAGGTTACGGAAGAATAACGTTCAAAATTTAAAACTAGCTCCTCTCCAGTTCCACGGTCACGCTCCGATTCCGAATCGTACATATATATAATATAGTCAGTAGTAGTAGTAGTAGTAGTTACATTCGTACTTGAACTCGTAAAATTTATCCTTTCCCTCTGTACACCCTGTAAATTTAAAATCAAATAAAATTCCAATTAATATAAAGCCCATTGATATTCCTATTGGTTTTTTGGGGTAGGGGTACAACTCTACTTATACATGGGACATGGACGCTCGGCATGGTAAGGTACTGACTCGAGCTCTATAAATATAAGCATGGGTAATTTAATTTGACCACAACAATAAATCCAATAGGTAGGTATATATATACAGTATGTATGTGCATGCATAGTTTTTTTTATTTTATTTTCTATTAGTTTTTTAGTTGGAAGCGAGACATACGTATTTCCATTTGGTTTGGCGGTCACAGAAGCTATTTCAGATAGGCGAACATCAATGGGAACACGATCATCGTAGAGTGTTGGAGCTTGGAGGATAATACCGGCTGTCCCCGCGAGTACAGCTAATGAAAATATCCAGAGGAAAAGACGATCTAAAACCATGGCTACGTACTTCCAGTCCTCTTTTACCTGATTTCATGGGAGGGAATGAAAAACAAGTTAAAGTTTGAATACACGCGAGTCATAAAATTATACATCATATCATAGCCTCATAAATCCAGAGAGTCCAAAAACCGGAGAGAATATTATTCATAAACAAATGTGCATATGGTGTGTGAGACTGGGAAAGTAGTGGAATTTATTTGAATGGCGGGCACGTATGTGGACACAGTGTTTGTAAATAACGTGCCTCTCGGGACTTATTTTAATACTCTGGTATTAAAATCTATGGATTAAAAATGGACGGTCTCTTTTGTCTGTCTCTTGTAGGAGCAGCATAGTCTAAGTGGGGGCAGTACAGGGGTTTGGTTTTCATTTTGGATTTACCCTTATCGACTCCTCTTCACGCCTTGTATGCTCCGCAATGTAGCGAACACCGTCTACAGCCTTAGAGATTTCTGGACAGCCTGGCCAAGGGGCTCGATGTGGTCGTTCACTACAACTGTTTATCATGTCTGGGTCTGTATCTCCTTCCATTTCAGAGTCCTGAAGCTCGGTGGATCGTAATAATGGATGTTGGGAGGCTGCTCTCGACGGTGGTTTCGGTGGTGGTGGTGGTGGAGGTGGTGGTGGCATTCCATGAATTTTACAACTCCCATTCAATCCCATTGCATCCAAGCCATCTCGACTATTAAAACAAATTAAATTGTCTATGAAGATGTGAATTATTTATTCGGTGCCGCTCGACCGCAGAAACCCTCTCCGCCCTACCTGTACAAATTGACAAAGCCAAGACAAAACACCTAGTTTCCCTAGCACATGTACATACAGCTTGGAGAACCTTAAGGCAATTCCCCATATCGCTTTCCCTTCCCAAAACCCCTCTCCTCTCACCCCTATATCATCAAGTAAAAGTAAATGTGTGATTATTTGAGAGAGAGGACAAATAAATAAAATGAATTATAAAGCTTTGCCAGCTCTGAAAAGCGTACATACCTACCTACAGGGATCAGAGAACGGTAATGTTATGAGGGGAGTCTCAATTTAAAATAAAAATGTCACCACGTTCGAGATGGAATTGGAAGTTGGATGGAATTGGAGCAGGGAAAGGAGAGTGAGAAATGGGATGAAAAATGAAAGGCCATTTTGCCGAAACCTCAACTCTTGCCTTATAGAGGAGTAAGAAAGATCGGAGATCTCGTCTATTCCTATTTCCGTCAGCTTCCAAATCTACTAGTCTCATCTGAATTTTAAGCTAAAATGTGAAATATGTTTTTATTGAAAAAGCTTTTCCTGACGCTACTATCCCTCTTATTGAACCCATCCCATCCTTTGTGTAAGCTTTTGTAAACTCAAAAGCGGATATCTAATCCTTTTCCTTTCACCTAAGGGCTTCACAATTTTCCCCTCACAGTAACTTTCCCTTTCGTCTGACTCCTGGAAATATTTTGTCAAAAATAAAACAAGTTTTCTAAGATATTCCTTTTTGCAATTCTAAATCCTATAAACGACCGACACTGTTACATAATATAAGGATTCATTCATAAAGACAAATTGAAGAGAGGCGAAATATAAGTGGTTCTTTTAAAAGCATCCTTTTATCAGGTTTCAGCCTCAACACAAAAGCTTACATACCCAAAAAGGAAATAGTGTAATAGTGTATGAAACCAATTTCCCTTTGAAACTTAGTTTAGAGAACCAGGGAAATTTAAGTTGAAAAATAAACTTTTATACTCTCTCTCTCTCTCTCACTTGACTGTCAATAAGATTACTTTTACAAACCTTTTAAAGTATAAAACACTCAGGGGTTATAGATCGAAATGAGAAAGTTTAAGAAATTAAACTGTTTTTTTTGTCTTAGTTTTGTTGAATTAGATTATAGAGATGGATTCTATTACACCTCTGTCACTATGATCATTGGAACTGACATTGAAAAAAAAAAGGATTTCCACCGAAACATTAAATTTCTTTTACACACCCTATAATTGTAGTATATTTCAAAACCATAGTATATGAGATTTTAAGTTTCTTTGCGATGAAGTTAAATCACATCTTATAAAAAATGTAGAAGATGCAATAACAAGTATTGATCTTTCTTAAATTCATTTCTTTTATTTACTTTACTTTAATTTGTAACGTTAGAAAATAAATAATTTTGTCACATATACAATTTTATGTGACACGGAATTGTGTGTTTAATAGCGGAAGAAATATATTATACATGTGAAATAAATTGATCAGGGAATTTACCCAGGAACCATTTCGCAATTTGAATGATTTTTACACTTTCCAAATTTTAGTGTTTGGGCGTGAGATGTCAAGTGACCTGCTGGACTTTACCATTATAAACACTTTGCAATTTCTGATATATTTACATATGTACTCCAGTACCAAGTAAAAAACAAATGACACACGTAGAGAATTTATTCGATAATAATATGAGGTTATAAAATTTAGCTTGTCCTCTTGTCCAAACAAATACGAAGGAAACATATATATGAGCCACTTCCTTGTACGCATCGTGCTCATTTATCCTGGCTTTTATTTTTATTTTAAGTATAAATTGGAATGAGATAAAAACCTTGTTGAGTAGTCATGTGGGGACCGTGAACCGAAAAGATCTCCAAGTCCAAGAGCATCCCGAATATCTCTTAATTGAAGCGGATCATGCAATGATAACGTGGGCCTCAGTTCCAGGCCATTACATGTCCTCACAAGTAATCTCCCCCCACGACTAGTCATCGTTTGACTACCACCAGTTTTACCAGCCATCCTGTATATAGTGATAATAAAATACACAAAACAATGCAATGCTTTAATTTTTTTTGCTTTATTCAACGTCCACAACAACAACAACAGCAACAACAAAAACTACTACTACTACTACTACTACAGGCAAAAGAACTTCAGCTTGCTTACTCCCCTAGCCCGATTGCATACAGGAGGGGCAGTATGAGTGGTCTTTCTTTGTGAAAAAAAATAAATAAAAATTACCTACCTACAAAACTAAAAAGTAAATAAAACCGTCAATTTCAACTAGTAGATATAGACTAATAGATCTCTGTAGTGGGGATTTGGAGGGAAAAACAGCATCATCAATCATAATCTAAAATTTCAATCTATTTTTCACTGCCAAGGAAGAAAAATGATGATTCCCTTGTCCGTTAAACAAACTTTGGATTGGACTTTGGTGTAGACTACAAATTACATAAAGTAGTATAAACTCACACAACAACAACAAGAACAACAAGAAAAGAAACTCAACAAAACACATAAAAATAGTTGTCCCCCCCAAGAAAAGACTCCACACACAAAAATCCAAAATTCCACCTCAACCTCCTCCGGCTCATCGAGATGATAATCATCATTGCAAAAAGAAAAAGATCTTTCTTAAAGACTTTTGTGTACTCACTCCGCGCTTGGGCAATTTTTTGAAAGGAGAAAAAAGAAATAGGAAATAAAATAAAGACTAAAATAAGACAACACACGTACAGATAATAAAGCGAACCTTTCCAAGTAGTATTGTGGTCTTCGCATGACTAAAAGTCTTGGTAGAATATGTAAAAATACCCGACGTACCTGTTATCAAAATATTTAAGAGAATAATACTTTTACTACTTTTATTTTTAAATAAATAAATATATATGTATACTGTATAAAATGCTAATACTATTTATTCGTTTTGTACTTAAGGATATAAATGAAAAACATTTTTTTTTAAATTAGTAAAAACTGTATAAACTGTATATAACGTACCCACGGCGCCATAGTATGGGTCTGCGGAGTTCGGAAATGAACATTGAGAACCACAACTGTCACACATATGCTAAAAGAAATATGCAAAAGAGAAAGACAAAGAGTGAAAAAAAATGTAGAGGAGAAAGGGAAGAAAATCATTGACTATGTTATATGCTAACCATCCTTTATCTGTCATTCCTTTCACTCTTCCGTAATGTATACCATCTACAGTCTAATAGATCTTTCTATGGAAACATATGGGTCTCATAGGAATGGACCAACGTACCTACATATATTGGGACCGCCTACATATAAAGGTAGCTTGAGTGCAGTACTATATGGAATCAGCTATGACATAACAAAGCGACGAGATACACGAAACTAGAAAAGTATCTAAAGCACTATACTTTCTCTCTCTCTCTCTCGTTGCATTTTCTGAGTGACTCCTTGAGAGTGTAGATAGTGAGATAGTATAGACAGATACTTTCTTTTCTAGTGTAGTGCGATTATGGCCCCGTTTACATGTGTACCCACTCCCGAAAAACTGCATGAGATTGAGACACACACACACACACACATACAGCCACAGATATGAGCGAGACACGCTGATAAAAATTGCTCTGTTGCTCCCCTTGCCGCTAGTTTCACGTATCTCAACTAAAGACAAGATAAATGCCGACTTGAGTATCATTAAATAACTATCCGAAATGTGGGGGCGTGTACTAAAAAGTATTTCTTTTTTCTTCTACCGTCCCGCGTAAAAATCTATCCGCCCATGTAAAATAACTCATCATCTATCTAATATCTCAATGATCAAGAGTTCAAAAAGAAGAAGCGGCAGAAAATAAAATAATAAAAAGAAATGAAAATCAACTTGTAGTTCGTAGTGTGTTGTATTTTGTGTGTGTGTGTATTCTTTTTCCTCTTTTTTTTAAAACTCAAACCTGCAGCCTATATCTATCTACATCATGTTGTATGCACTACCAATAATAATATTATACCGAGTAATACCGGGAGATAGAGCTAGAACCGCAGTACTAACGATAGGATCAACATTTTTTAAAAAGAAAACCACGAGACAATATTTCATAAATCATGCGTAGGTACATTATACATGTTTGTTTATTTTATTTTCCTTCTCAATAGAATTGTGGTCGCAGCAGTGGGGATGATGCTTTTCTCCTTTCTTTCTTTCTTTCTTTCTTTCTTTCTTTCTTTCTTTCTTTCTTTTTTTTTATTTAGGAATACAATCAAATTCAGACGTGGGCGTTGACTCCTCTTCAATCCTCATGGCATTCCCTTGACTCTTGACGGGAAGAGTTCAAATGTGCGAGAGAGATTGAGATTCTATTACCTATTACCTCTTACATCATACTCTGGGCTCATAATGAATAAAATTCGAGTTCATACTAACTGTGCTCAAGGGAGTATAAATTTGAAGTTTGCGGGTTATAGCTCCAAAAGAAATACTTTCAACTTTCACATGGTAATAAATTTATATAATGTTACTCTTTGTTCAAAGCTCAAGCTCAAAGCTCCAACCCAACTTCTTGTTGAGCGAGGAAAAAATTGCTCCTTGAATCATATATTAAAAAAAAAGGAATAGATGACTTTTATAGAGATAAAACTGGTTGAGTGTAGATAAATCTATGGGATGCATCCTCACTCAGGCATATATATCCCTGTCTATATAGGCATATACGTACTGCTTGAGGTATATGCACAATGCCCTATCATGAATCACATGGGTGGAAATTCAACATCAGTATTTCCTATTTCCTATTTTCTATATAGCAAATCAGCTATTGGAAGACTGTGTAGCTGTATATTTGTTATTGTATAGAGATTAGATATATAGAGGAGATATGTCTATGGGAAGGGAAATGGAAGCCGAAGTCGAAGTCGAAGACGAAGAAGACATTTGATTGAATGGTAGTGAGGGAAGTGGGAATTAGGAGGGCATCATGGTGGAACTGATATTTGGTTTGGTGGCTCTCACTATTACAAACAAACGACCCTGAGATTTGAACCAGAGAGGGAAAAGATATAGTACAGTGTGAATTACATTACCTCACAGTATCCAGTATCATAGTAAAGAGTACGAATTTGCCAAGAAGCGGAACGACGAGACTTGTCGGTGGAATGATTTCTGCCAGCAGCAAGAAGAACACAGTAAGCGATAGGAGAATAGATATCGACAAACTGACCTGCAGACAGAGAGAGAGAAACACACATACACGAAATCACAATATGAAGCAATGAAAGCAACTTTTAGTCAGAAATCCAACACTTTACAAGAAAGAATCCAAATTGGAAAAAAATGAAGACAAGTGAGAATAAAATTGTTGGAGAAAGTCGGGAGGGATTGTGTGTGAGAGACAGAGAGAAAATGAAAGGGAAAGGAAATACAGTGCTTTCAATTTATATGAGCACCACATGCTTTCCTCCATACAACTTTGATTGATTGCTCGAGGAAGTTCTATTGGATAATAAATATATTAATGTACTCTCCCTATCCTTGACTGATAGTCAGGGGTAGCGGAGTCACGTACATGACGTGAAACTGAGAGACAGAGGAGGAGGATGAGGTGTAAATGTGTAAAGTGCAGAGGAATAGGCGGTAAAATTTGGCACATGGAATTTTTAATTTATGAGCTCAAAAAAAAAGATAGTCCTGAATGATATGGGTACAGGAGAGAAGAAAGGAATGGAGTGAGTGAGAGTCCTAGAGTGTACATACTCAAGTTTCTGTTTGAATTTGAATTTTAAATATTACACGTATTTATCATCCATCACCTCCGCTCACTCACAGAAGGTGAAATGTATGGGAGAGTCCTATATGCTATGCTATATGAGCTAAATGACAGACTACAAACTACTTACACAGGCAGAGCAGACTTATTGGACTTACTTTCTCTCCCGAGTCGGACGGAAGGTAGAAAACTAAGAGTGTCAAAAAAGAGATGCCCATGCAAGGGATGATGAGGTTGACGGTGTAGAAGAGTGTTTTCCGTCTCATTGTTATATTGAAAGTGATGTCCAAGTAGGGCTCATTGCAACAGGTGTAGAAGCGCTCATTTCGAATCGCTGGCACTTCCAGTATGTCCCATTCCACAGACATGTAGAACTCGGATAGGTCAACTCCTACTTCCACCTCACTCACACCCTGCACTTCATCAATGTGCCGAAGGTCCACCTATATATACCATGTAAATACATTCCAGTAAGCATTTTTTTTTATTAATATTTATAGCCAGGCGCCTAGGTAATTACATTAGTCATCGTAATCAATCTAAATCTGAGTTTAAAAAGAAAATGAAAACAGGTAATAAATTTGTGTTAAATATAGACTGGGAAACAAGTTTAATTTCCGGTCACAGTAGTGATTACCATCAAGGACGATAAGGGAAGCGAAAATACTACGTTATAAGGAAATATATGCAAGAGTAATGTTCACAGCTTTTTACACACAGTCACAAAGTCTATGCCTCTGTACCTGTAGTCTTGTACTGTGTGCCTACACCTCATAAGCCCGTGACTCATGAATCAAATGTTGAAATTTTGAAATCCGTTGAGGTGTGTAGAAAGTAGAAAGAAACGAAAAACTATATATGCTACTTGTCTGTCGCATCGTTCTTTGTTTTTGATATTTTGATCAAAAGATTGCTAGTCCCAATGGAGGTAGACAGAAAACTTTTTGACTAGTCAAAGTCAACTTTGACTTCAACGTTCACTTCCCACATCCATTCAGACGTAAACCAGACATTTCAGGAGCAGAACTCGTACATGTAAATGTAAATAAATCCAAATTGGTAGCAGGCTACATGCTTTACTTGACTACTGAAAATTTGAAAATACGTCGCATTCCTAATCCATGCTAATTTGCATGATTTGATTTGAGTTGGATTCATTTCTGTATTTGAAGATTTGAACAAAATCAAAATCAAAAACAAATATCAATTTATAAAATATAGTATTTTTTATTTTAAATTATTTTATAGCTTATAGCCTTCTGCCTTCCATCCTCCCCAGAGCTAAATATATAAGGCTGTAATAAATTATAAGTTGGGATTTTGAAATAAAATAAGTAATCCAAGCCTATTATATGCCGCAGCATCCAAAAATTACTGAGCCATTAACATGGAAATCCTTTCAATTTTTGACTTTGACTTTGAACAAGGGATGAAGATAAAAGCTGAAAGCCCTCTCTCAAATCGTTCCCGTATTTCCTATTTGTATAAATAATGTGAGCTAAAGCCAAATGAAGGTTGATGGTTGAATGGGCTTCTCATCCAATGTCGAAGTCAAATATATATATAATATATATATAGGGTAACGGAGATTTAGATGAGATGTGATGAAAAACGTGAGAGAAAATCGTCTTGAAAGATTTAGATTTGTTCCTTTTCTTTCCTTCCCCCCTCGCGTAAGTAATTCTATATTGACATTGACTCTTATACTCTTGCTTTTTTTGGGTTTACCTTTCGTTTTTTTTTTGAGGTTATAGAGGTGTGGTAAGCTTGACTGATTTAGAAATAAGATTTGTTTGAGTGCACAAACCTGGAAACCGTCGTAAGTCCAACTACCGAATTTCATAACGCATGTTTGTTCGTCGAAAGGAAAGTATTCTACATCAATTTCACAGGAAGATTTGTAAATAGCAGGTGGCTTCCATTCGACTAGTCCATTGTGGTACAATGTGGCTTTCGTGGCGAGTGTCACTTCAAAGTTGCCGTCCGCACTAAAAAGACGGGGAAGAGAGAGAGAGAAAGAGAACGGAAAGAAAACATTCAAATGCATCCATTATCCGAATTGAATTGAACACAAAAGACTTTCACTTCATGACTACGGCGACATCAATCCGCCCTTCAATGTATTTACTTTTTGAGCGTCACCAAGCGCTCATCACTCTTCCTATAGGATCTGAAAGTCTGAACTAATATGCAAACATTCTCGAAGAAAACCTCAACGGTGGGGTGGTTTTTACGCCGTGTCGTGTTGTTCCTGATAGCATCACCATGAATATTATGGGGGAATTTATTTTTATTTCTATTATTCGAGTCAACCTTCGTATAATTATCTCTACACATGATCATTTAATTTTTTTAAATTTAACACTACTGATATAACTGTAAGGAATTGTAATACCGCACTCTTATTTTTCCCCAGAAAGCAATATCCACAATTCATATTATGGGTAATGGGTTGACTTTAGATTACTTTGAAGTTTAGTTGTTCAGTTCAAAAATCTTTTAACCTAAGCGCTGTTTTCCTATGTCGCGAGAGATTTTTCATTTTTCTTGATAAATTTAATCTTACTTGTTAGACTACTAAATTACATTAAATTCAAAAACTAGTGTTACTTTAGGTACAAAATTTAATACTTCTTTGTCTAATCAAGCACTTTCTTCACTTAGGACAGTACAATTATTTGTGTCGTTTTTGTATATGTGTGTTTTAAAATTGAAAGTACAATGAAAATCCAGCATATTAGAAAAAAGCTGCTTACACCGCAATATGTTACTCTGTTCTTTAAATATAAAAAATTGGTTTGTGGGAAAAGTAATACCTTTCAAGTAAAATGACAATGAGTTTCATAAAGTCAAAATTTTCTGGACTCTTTTACTCCGCACACAGGTGTAAGCTGTGTAGCTGAAGCGCACGTCATTTCATTTGTTCTTCCCCATGACATGGGAAAAAACTCAATAGCGTGTGGAATAGTTCCGGATTTTGAACAGATTTCTTGGGCTTACAATGACACAATAATTATCTTATCTTTTTTAATCATCTCTCCCAAACCCATAATACCGTTTATTTATCACTTTGGTCAGTGGGCAAAATTATACTGTATATTCTTTCGCAGTTTGAATAACCAAAAAGGAGCTCTTTCTCTTCGCTTTGTGTAACTATACGACGCCATAATAATGCTACGCTTCAATTGTCTTTGTTTGCTTTTAGCAAAACAATATTATGGTTAGAATGGCATGGTAAGGTCATTTTGATCAATTTATTAAGTCACACTCATCCCATGTATAATAAAAACTGAAAAATGTGGAAAGTATATTAAAAAAAAGTTTCCTATTTTTCTTGCGGAGAAAGAAATAGAAGAAAATAGCAATAATGGACAAAGTACATAAATGTATGTATAACTTAAGAGAGAGAGAGAGGGAACAAAGCTACGGTGTATTAAAGTCTCGTCCTCGTCCTAATGTAGAAAACTGTAAGATGTTGGAAACATAAGTCCTTTCCGGTTTTTGTACTCTAACCCCCGAGTACTTTTTCCCTCTATTCAAAGGTAAGAAAAGTCATAAATAATTTAACCAAAACTTATATAAACCGAAGGAGCTTACATCAGCTTTACACACCCGGAGCTCTTATTACACGGTCAACGACCGTACGATGCTTTATCGCAACTCTGCCCTAGACAACCGCACCACTTTCCCAGGAGCTGATAAAAGCTTTCAGGCCACTTCCATAGAGCACTATAGTCAGGCCAGGCTCCCAACTACATAATCTACATACACGGACACGGACTCCGAAGTCATGATGATCAAGAGTTCTTTGACAGTACAGGGCCACAACGACAACGACGACGACGACGACGACGACGGACGAGGACTGCACAGGAAACGATTGTTATATGTATACCTTGATCGTAGCATGCTTGTCAAATATCAGTGGATTCAGTCAGTTCATTTGCATTCATTTGCCATGCTCATGACAAGTTTTATTTCTTGGGATTTTCTCTCAGTGCTCTCAGCAGGTTTCAGTCCCCTACCTCCAGCACTCTGGGACATATAATTCTCTTCAAATATCTAAAAATTACCCGGACAAGGCTTTTTAAAGACCCGAGCGAAAATAAGGAATGCGGGTTGCTCAAAAGTCACCAAGTGGGTGTACCTACCTACTGTATATGTATCTCCCTAGGTTGTACTTTGTACTTTGTCCTTCCACTTCACCACATGACACCAACACTTTTGGGAATTAGAATTGAAACTTATTGCTGGCCCCATGCTTGGACATTTTACTTTTGAATTTGTGAAATTACCAATTACATATCTATATGAAGCTTTCTCAACTCATTAGCAAAAACACATTTTCGTTTTGAGTTTAACCGTATTTGACAATAATTACAGTCA
>JAQFZE010002493.1:0-14485 GCA_034695245.1 Dicyrtomina saundersi | reverse complement strand
GAAATCTATAAAAATTAGCACTTTTGTCACATATTGTACATATTGCATATTGAAAACACATAAATACATGTTTTATGAGATATGGAGTAGAACAGATTTATTTATACTATATTGTGTCACTTGTTTTGCTTTTCTTATTTTTTTTTTGCTGTATTTCGTGTTATGTTGTATGTAGAGAACAACCTGGATATAGCTCGACGAACCAGAGAGATAATGTTGAAATAGATAAGACATCATTATAACTTCCTGTGCACAGATATGAGTTATTTTCTTGAGTGTAAGTGTGCTGTCATGTACATATTTATTGTTTTTATTCCCATTATTTTTTATGGCTTTGTATTTTTTATCAGTTTGGGTGATGGTATCTTCACAAGATTGACGACATCTTTTCGGATATTTCAATGATGTATATTCCCATGATGCGAAATATAAATATGGTCTTTAATTTCGTGCTTTTTTGTTTGTTTCTGATGAAGTAGTATGCTGAATTGCGTGAACAATGTGAGTCAGCCACCCGCACCTGAAAGTTCAGCATTGATTGAGGAGAAACCACCTATAGAATCATGTGAGGAGGAATATGACTACAACAATTTATAATTTAACTTCCATTTTGCTTCATGGAATCCCTTTTACATGTTCTCCATCCAATAATTTGTTAGCTACCCTCTCCCCCCTCAAGTTACTCATTCTAATTCTGAATGTTCCGTGTCATTTTTGTATGGTGCTAGAATTACGTATGATGAATTAAGTGTACAAAAGTTTTTGAATTCATTATTATTATTATTGTCTTGCATGGTTTGACTTTGACGATATATACTGTCTCCATTTATAATTAGTTTTTACTACAAACTAGTATGCCTCCAATGGATTCATTTGTAGCTAGATCAGCTTATGTGTCCATTGAAACGCCCGTGGAATTTAAAAAATTGCAATGTGCGACAAAGCATGATACATTATAACATTATGCTTTAAAAGATACTTTAAATTGCATTAATTTACCAAATCTAAATTACATAGTGGGTTTTCTATTATTACTGTTCTTTATATTATGTAATTTTTATTCCTAATTTTGATTTCTACTTAATGCTGTCAGAACCATAATGGCTACTGTGCCCTGCGTAGTGCTCTAAGTGATTTTGTCAAGAAGAATGTTATACATTAAAAATTTAACTTTATGCATACCCATCATAATACTTAGGGTCGATCGTGATGATCTGCTATTTGAAATAAATGTATGGCTCAAACATTATACATTACATCTGTAAAGTTGGTGAGCCTACTTAGTTTTGTATTTGTAGTTCTTTTGGTTAAAAAAAATGTGCTGTGATGCATTTACAGCATACATAAACATAACAATGTATGTATATATGGCTCTTGAATTATTACCGTCTAACAACGTATTAGTTAGATTTATTGTAATTGTTGAAGCAGTTTGCAGTGGTCATTTTGAATTTAAAGTTCAAATAGCGTCTGCATGGCTATATGGCTTCTTCGATGACCTCTTGATTGGTTTCTTAAGGCTTCCTGGTAAGAACAAGAGCAAGTCTCAATTTTTGGTTTGATATTCGTTTTTATTAAAATTTGAAATATAACTATTTGCATCAATTGTATTTCAAAGCAGTTTCATATTTTTATCAGCTGATTCAGCATGTGCTATATTACTGCTATTGCATGGGAATGACTTCCGCCTAAACTGGTTACCTTTTGGAAACTCCACTGTTGATGCGCTTTTTTTTCCCATCCACGTAAAAGATAATGTACACGACCAAAAATGCATGCGCCATTCATACTCAAATAATGACAGATATTGATCTTTTTGATGTCTCCAGCTTCAGGAAGGTCATCAAGAGGTGAGATGAGCCCCCCTGGAAACGTACCCCCACCACCAGTACCGTTCGCAATACCGCCTTATCCGGCTCGATTCCTCGACGACAATGCTGTCTGACAATGGACCCTACTTAACCGTAATCAATCGACCCCACCAATTCAACCCTCGCTCTAGGACTACACTAATCAATTCAAATTTTATTCCATTAAAGATTACAGTATCCCTTCTATAAACTACTCTCCATGATTATCACTATATGCACAGATCCTGATCGTACCAAGGAACAAAATTCCTTCAAAAAAGAACAATCGTACTTGTACCTTTTCATATAATTCTATGTAAGCTGCAGCACTGCCATCGTTTCTATAGGGAAATTATTCAAGTCATCATGTGTGATGTGTGTGACCTCGGCAGCGTTCATTTCCAATCATGAAGGAATAAGGCTTCACAACTTATTACACAATTACAGACATTACAATTCCTCAAAACAAAAGGAATCGAAAGCTCATACAGCGCCTAATATTCTTAAGTTATATATATATACAATGAAAATAATAGGAATAATAATTGCTACTACGAATACTTTGTACGTTACCAATATTAGTAATAGTCATTATAACTTAATACGATTCTATACATTAATCTTAGAAAATAACTACTACACCAACGCTGGATTCAACTACAAGTGTTCCATATTATGTATGTACGTGTAAACGTGTGTATATGCAAAAAACGAAAGCGTATAGCGTACTTACTTGTAGAATCTCCGGACAAGACTTTATTCGTTGTGTCCAGAGAAGTACCACCAGCAGAACAAGTTAACGTTCCGTCACTGCTCATATACTTTCCGGTCTCCGAGTGAATGAGTGTTCAACTGGGTGGTAAAAAAGTGAAATTGGGTGAACATAAAATATATACTCAGCAGTGACAGGGACATACACAAAGCTAATAATTTATGACTAACTAAATATACTAAACTCCGTCAAGTGATATAAACTTCTTCATACGATTATTGAGACGGATTCGGTTAAAGTATAGTCACGGGACAAGATTAAAATAAATTCGATCGAACGAACGTCGTACTTCCCCTCCATTGTTTCACCAAATTACACAGAATCATATATAAACCAAACCAAACCAACTAAGTAACAGCAGACAAAATTAACTGACAAGTATTTGAACTACCAGGACTAAAAAAAATATATTTACAAATTGTCAGCTCTATATAGGTAGTTAACATAGATGGTAAGTACATAATAGCAACTACAAGATGAAGGTGCACTACTGTAAAAAAAAAACAAGTTATTGTATAAAAGTGTTTTACTTAAATTCCGTGGTGATTGTAAAGTAGCTTGTGTCGTTACATATAACATAAAATAATAATACTTAAAAGTAAAAGTATAGCTTGTTCTGTGAGTGGAAAACTTTCTGGGCTACGTGGGAATGGGAATTTTTGACCAACCACTTAAACTTTTACTCTGTAAACCTGTCTATTTAGGATTTGCTGTGTTAGCTATAGGAAATATATTTAAGTATATTAAACTATGAAAATTATCATAAAATTCCACTATATATAAATAAGTTTCGTTTTCTACTCATCGTATCCTTTAGATACATATATAAGAAACTCCCAAAAAAAAAACTGAAAAACTGTCAAAATTGTTAAAGTTGATCTATCATCTAATCTAATCTATCTATAATAATATAATTATTCCTATAGCATGAACGAAAAACAACGCTCGTATTACTCGATATTCTTCGACAGTGTATATATTATGTAGATAATTATATATATACATTACTTAAAAGTTGTTGACTGCAGGTGCTCAATGTTACTGGACCGTATATAGCTTTACTTTAAATTACTTGGTTGGTGAAAAAAGTACTGATAACAATGGAAATAATTAAACACTTTTAACGCAATTTTTGTTACCAAATATACTTAACATTAGCGTGCTAAACATATTTTAGCTTTCTGTATATAAACCATCCGGCCCGTTGATTTCGACGTGGGATAAAACTGGATTCGGAAATGAGGTTCAACATGATACACAATATAATACATAATAATACAATAATGTTATTATAAAGGAACCAAGAAATCTCCGGATGAAGTTCTTGTAGGGTGAGATATGGAACATGAGGAAAAAGGCTTTATTACATGTTCAAGGCATAGAAAACCGGGACTGGTGTCGTACTACAGGCCTAACACTAGCATCATCGATTCTTGTCGTCAGAGGGAGAAAGAGAGGCAACATCTGAATGCAAAATTTCCATTGCCGATCGATAATACCGAAATACCGACACAATACAACGGAAGGAACCTCCTCCACTATTGGTCATCTCCAAAAAAAAGTGTAAAACTGGATGAAGTCAAAGGATAAATCTTTGTTTTTTTTACTTTAATATTTTACTTCAGTCACTAGTCAGTCATTTCAAGATGTGTCTTGGTTTCATCAAATTCGTAAAATCTGTTTCATGATGAATTTAAACGTCATAGAATTCAATGGAAGTTGTCAGAATCGTAGATTTTTTCTTTCAAAAAACTGACTGCTCAGTAGTGTGAGTGAACGGTAGGTAAATAGTACGAATTAAATAATTCTTTCATTGATGGCTGTCGGCTGTTCTGTGTCATTTTCTGCGTTTGGTTTTATTAAATTGAAGTGATAATTATTTTAAACAACATGTTATAATTGATTTATAAACTCATCGTCAGTATTTTGAAACTTTTGATGAACTTTTTGAATGTTTGCGGTAAATATGTAAATACATAATGTAATCAGTTTATATAAATTTGTGAATTATTAAAGTCAAATTTAAAAAAGCCCAGTTTCAAAAGAGTGTTATACCTATTTAGGTTGTGTTTATACAAAATGAAATGTTGTTATTCTAGGAAATCAAAGCAATTATAACTACTTAGGAATACGAGATATAGAAAGTTTACAACCTAGTGATACTATATTACATACATTTATAAGCAACTATATAGAATTAATGAATGTAATGAAAATGGATCAATTGGTCTTGTGTAGAATTGCTTTACTCTGGCATTTTAGGTAGAGGGTTGGAACTATAACATGGCTAATGGAGAATATTTAAACTGACCATTGAAAACTGAAAACCTGTACACTAATAATAATTGGTTTTTGCTAACAAGATTTTTAAATTTTTATCGATTGTTATTTTTGATCAAGTCAAAATTGTATTCTTAAATTATGTACTGATGCATTTTGCCAGTTATTTTGTCTCTAACTTTGCCGTGGCTATAAGAGATAATCTCGGGTCTCAAGTCAATGTAAATGTAGTAATTATATTTACATATATTATACACGTCGGGTGGTGACGTAAAATAAAGATGACGTATTACGTCATCTTTTTGTTTTCTCCTTAGTGTTAGATCTAGTTCTATTCTTCTGCCTATCAGGCAAAGTGATTTTACAAAGGGCCAGTTGAATTGAACGGTTAAATGCACGATGAAACATTTTTGTGAAGAAAGTTAATTTTAATGGTAAGTACAACAACATTACTCTGCGCTGCGCTGCGCGCACTACCAGATTTTCCTACGAATATAATAACGAACAACGTCTATACATAGATAATATATAATAGTTTGTAGACTTTAAATCATGTAATTATATAATTTACATACTCATTTAATGTGTCGTAATTAATTGTAATCATATTGTCCTTTAGCTGATTTTTATAGCGAATGCATGTTTTAAGCTCTTAATAATGACGCTCAATTTTAAAAAGATTCCTTGAAGTAATTTTTATAATAGTCAGCACATGGGTCTTTCTTATTTCAAGTTAAACTTTTAAAATACTTAGAGCATGTTTGCAAACTTATAGATTTTTAACTTTAGTAATAATTCGTCGTTGAATGTGTATTTTATAGGTACCATAGCTGAAAGCTCTTTATCTATATAACAAGTCCTTTCCACTCTGAAGGTCTGAAATTCTTCTTTTTGTTTGTTCTTCAAGAAATTTTTGGTGTTCAGTTGTGGTTATACTTATAGTTTTGTATACAGTCATTGAAATCTTACATTCATACATTGTTTATCCCAAAATATTTAAGAGATGTGTTGCTTCAAAGTCAATTTTATATTTTGTAGAGGGCATTGAAGAATGCTCAAATTGAAATGAATGCCTTCTTTTAAAATTTTTTCACTTAAATGAGATTTAGCTTCAGCTTTGAGAACTTTATAAAATTATGTATTGTATTTTAGCACTTGCTGGTTATCATAACATTCAAGACACTAAGAGATATTTTATTAGTCGTAATAAGGCCAATATGTATTAGAATATTTAGTACTGTAATTAAAAAAATGTATGTTGGTTATAGCTGGTTTTGCCCACAATTTTTGAAATTATTTGTACTTTTATTGTAGTTCGTTAAACATTTGAAACAGTGCGTTTTCAGTTATTAGATTAAAAACTATAGGAATGATCTGAGCCTCGGAAATATTATTTCAGACAAATTATTTCCTTGGTGTGAATTTTACTAGCTCTTATTGTATCGAATCCGGAAACAAAAATTTACATGACACTCAAGTGAAAGGGAATAAATACATTGTAGTTAGTACTTAAAGCTTTATAAGCATTATTAAATGTAAGTATCGTTAAATTATCGTGTAATCTTACTAACGCGTTAACATTTTAATAAGTACGTAAAAATATCGATTAAAAATATTAAAAAATAACAACTAAAACAATAATATGATAATATTGGAGATTAGAAGTAAAAGTTACGCTAAAAATAAATCTATAATAAATCTAATTATTAAAAAAAAACATTTTATAAACTACTTGGTTACAAAGTAATTCTTCATAACCACAAAAAGCCACAGGCATACTATCAGCACGCCAATGTTACAGTATATAAATAAGTGGAAATCTGATCTGTACGCGTATCAAATCATCTGTAATTGCTACTTGTAAGGATTCTGATTGATCTAATATTGAAAGTAAAAAAAAATTGAACTGCATTCTCATTTTTGTAACCCCTTAACATAATTCAAACTTACTGTGTATTTATACTCTATATAATTAATTCCAAATATCCAAATATGTTTTTAGCTGGGGAATCTCATTTCTGATTGTGTATTACACATTATATGTATATGTAGTACTTGCTTAATACTCTTATCTTTGTTATGATTTATTTTCAGTGCACATATACGTAATATATGTGTAATCAAATACTTATTGTTAGTATAATCTAGTATGTACGAAAAGTCTTTGACAGAAAAATCAATCCAGTGCACTGAATTTTTTGTGAAAGAAAAAAACTACACATCATACATGCAATAAATTGGTGCGAAAATGTTTTGACACCATGTGGTTATTTACGAATGAGCATTACTCGTCTTTACATGAGCTACTTCCATAGTACACTAATGTGAACTTTCAAAAAAATCTTTGTGAGTCATTTATCCCATACGCTACTGGCACAAGCACTACAACTAATGCAAACGGCTATGCTTCTCGAAAGAAAAAAAATTCAAAAATTATATCCTGTCTTTCAAGTCATTGTGCAAAATATCAGGATTACTTAGACTTCAGCTACAATTTCCAAACTAACATATTTTCTGCGTTTATTTGTGTCTTAATTTGTCTTTTTTACGCAATATTTTAACGAATTGCAAATTTTATTCAAATACCGTTTAACTTTTTTGCAGAAATCACCTTGCGGAGCTCACTCATTCTAGGCTGTTCCCTTGCTCTATAAAAAGTAATGCGATCTTCCTGGCGAAATTTGGACATTCTGTATTGTTTAAGTTAATGTAGTGATCTTTAGACTAACACGTGCTCGCAATGCAAAATCTAAGATTAATAACGTTTGACGTTACTAATACGTTACTAAAATTTCGAAAGCCGCCAGTGCAACAGTATATTGAGTTCGGTGCGAAACACAATGTAATAGTTAGTGAGGAAAATATGAAAAAAGCATTCAAACAGCAGTGGACAGAACTTAATGAGTTGATGCCCAACTACGGCTTGTGCTGGAGGTCATGGTGGACTCAGTTTGTCATTAAGTCGTTTCAAGTAAGTTACAATTATTAATTTACTGTAGTTGTTTAGCAAACTATACATTTTTGGGCTTCAGAATCGAATCCTTCCAAAGAATCCATTTTTCTAGAGTAATTATATAGAGAACTGCATCCTGCATCTGTACTACTAATATAACAGTAAAAGCCATGATCGACGCAGCACATTAACATGAAATGTGTCTGGTTTGCTAGGTATGCCTAAAATCACAGAACCGAGAAAGTACCTACTGGTAAATATTCGTCTTCCTTCTTTCTTGACAGCTGTAAATTCTTGCAGTAACTGGATATTACAAAAAAGTCAACTAATAATGGCAAATCGTGATAATGCATGAACAAAGGTACTATAGCTCTTTTTATGTGACACAATTAAGACAGGTCCCTATACTAGTAGAAGAGATTCTTATAGCCGCTGGATCTGTACGATCACCTTTTAGAAGTTTCGGCGGATTTTTTTCCTTTCACTCTATTGTCAGCACTATAATTGTGGTTTTGAATATGTCATTTCAACTCAAATTACATTTGAAATGAGAAAGCGGAGTAATTTAGATTCAAATGACAGTTAAGTTCAAGTGGTGAAGTCTTACATGTTAGCTCATTTGGCAGCCAACTAAATTATGTTGACATGCATTCAAAACAAAGGCTCAGGGAGCAGCCTAGTTATTATGCTTATGAGTAGTAAGTAAGTAGTAGGTATATATTTGTTTGTTTGCAGAACTCGAAACCAGAAAGTGACACGAGTGAAGACACGCTTCGTACGATCGCTTCGGAGTTGATAGAACATTTTACAACGGCGGAGTGTTGGGAAGTGAAGGAAGGGGCAATGGAATTACTGTTGGCAGTAAAACATCTCGATTCATCGGAATCCAGAGCGAGAACCCAAACCCAGTATGATGGAAGTGGTGGTAAGAATGGGGGAAACATGGAGCTTAGTGGTATCTCGAGAACTTTGAGTGTTCAGGAGGCTCCTATTCAAATTGGCGTCGTGTCAAATTTCGATCCACGACTTGAACAAATCCTACGTGCCACCCAACTTTACAATTTCTTCAACTTTTTCCTTACCTCACATGAATGTCAAGTAAGCAAGCCTCATCAAGGTATATTCAATGCTGCTCTTTTAGCTGCCACCAAGAATCACTCTGACTCGACTCCTACTACTACTACTACTACAACTACTACACTCCGACGTGAACTCCCCATACAACCCGGCGAAGCCCTTCATATTGGTGACTCGTATAATTTGGACTTTGTAGGAGCTGTCAATTCAGGATGGAATGCTATTCTTGTCGTGTCACCACACGAACAAAAGAACATCCCCTCTCATATACTCAATTCAAATCCTCCCGTTGTCTTCCCCGACTTAATTCAGCTCAAGTCCTATCTTGATAGTTCACAGTGTAAAATGCATGCCGGATGATTGGTCTCACCAGTGTGTTCCACACTCCGTATCTACATAGCGGATTACTAATAGGAGACAAATGTGCCTATGGTGTGTGATGTAGAATTTATTCTTTTGCAAAAAAAAGAAACATGAAATGTCTGGATATTTCATGTCTTGTAAATATTTCTGATTAAAGCAAACTATACATTAAAAAATGGTGCATTTCATTTTCCATGAAATTAAATTTCTTCTCTCAACACCATAAAATCCAGGTTCTGAATTCCTAAATATTACTGTATTTTTATATCTACTCCCAGTCTTTGCTGCTATTAGACAACTTTGCAACTTACTAAAAGACTTCATCTTATAGATATAGAAAAGTAAACATTATCTCATCGTATTGTATCTTGCGTACTTCTCAGTAACATTTATGTATGTGTAACAATATATAAGGATGCATCTTATTTTTCTATATGGGAACAACTTGGGAGTAGCATTAATTAGGAAGAGGTATTTTTCATTAGAAGGATGTGGGGAAACGGACGGAAACACAAATCACAGGATGATTTACTAGAGCGTTCACGCAATGGAGACAAGTTGATTTCTTCAAATGTCTACACTTTCTCCTCCACTTGCTTCCCGTGTTTATTTTTAATTACCATTCCTGGAGTACACAAAATCCGAATCCAACTCCCAACACCGAGTAACCATAGCGCGAAGTTGAGCCATTACTATATAATTCGGGCAAACTCCTATGTTATGGTATGGTATTGTATTAGTATTGTCAAATAAGACATCTTTTTCCAGATACTCTCCTGATGCCTGATAGATACTCACATATAAAGCAGCAAGTGTCAGCCAACACTATAAATGAGTCTTGTAGACTCCTTCCTCAGCAAGATTATTTCTTTCCTATATTTACAACTGTACTTATGATACCACGTCAAAATTTGTCTCATAGAGGAAACCGAGGCTAAAAGAAATTTTTTTTTGTGCAGGCTTTATCCTACCGAGACCGAGACTCAACCGACCTACATAAAAAACAGCCCGGATTCATTTTTTTTTCTCCAGTAACTCACACACTATATTTTTTGAAGGAGCCACAAACCATGAAACCAAGTACAGGCTCAGCATAATATGTACGTACCTACTTGGATATGTATGTTCAGAAGTAGAAGTAAGGTATGTACCTTACTATGACATCTACTATATGTCTACACGGCTTGCGCACTATATCCAGTATCCAGTAGTACTAGTAGGACCAACTCCATATATGTAGATAAAGGTACTCAGCAATTCAGCATGCAGACCACGAGTAAAAAAATTTATTTTCACTTTCTTGAGGTATCTTCATGGGCGTGAGGGTCACATTTGAGAATTTTCCTTCGTATTTGAAATTTGAATTTTTGTACAATAATGTGGGTGAAGGGAGAATCATACAGAGAAAGAACTGACGAAAAATGTAAATTCAACAAGCTGCATGGTGTACTACATAGAACGACTGACTAAGTGAGTGAGAACTATAAGGAGAGTGAATTCAAAAGGCACGTCTTCAAAGAGCTTCCCTCATTTTTTTTTTATTTGGTAAAGGAAGGAGGGACACATGCAGAAATTTGATGCAATGTAGTGTCTCAATTAGTTACATTGTTTAACCTAGAATTCCCTTCCCTTTGAACACTTTACTCCATAATTCTGTTCCATCCTCAAAAATATTCCTTTTCTCCTTTCCACACACACACACACACGAGAGACCAGAGAAGAAGTGAACTTTTACAAGTTTACTCAAGAAAATTGTTTTGAATTCCACTCTAATGTTTTCATTCCTATTCCTTTTAAAACTAAATTTGAGGATTTTGAAACACTTTTCATTACGAAAAGCATATAGTCACAAAATAAGATCAACCAATATATTGGAGACTATAATATATTGTACAGACTGTGACACTATATGGCATCTCTATATATACTCTCCGAGTTGAGGGAAAACAGAAGGCTGCAGACTGAAGAGACGCGCATTAGGAAACGAGCTGCATCCAGCGAACAATTTTAACGAATAGTATTTCACACCAAATATTTTACTCGGATGTGATGAAGAACTCGGCTGGAATTTAATTTCATGCCTCAAAGCCTTCCGCTTCTGTTGTTGTTTTTTTAAATCTAAATCTAATTACAGGATTAAATTTTTTCTAAGCTTTTAAAAAGTCTAATTGATTCATCTTGAAACCTTCCAGACCGATACGGACTCCGGATTCTTGGGAGTAAAAAAATACCTACTATTCAGTATTTATTTTTCTTATCCAAACTACCTACCTAAGTAACATAAACGCATGAAAGCACTCTTGAATACTACATGATTATATTGATATTAGCACATGCATATTGTACATGTACAAGTTTGAAGGTTATAAACCATGTCATTGCCGGGAATTTGCGTTAGCCTGCGTAAAATGTGAAATGTGTTGACTTTTAATTTTAGTTGTCATGCGATCATTGCGTCGGAATTGAGTAAGAGCTTCCACTAAAATGTGCGTTATTCATCATTGAGGGATATTTTCACCAATTGGGAGTGATCGGGGAAATGTTTAGGATTAAAAGTGGAGAGAAAACGTGTTGAAGGACTAAGAATAACGTTCTGCTGTAAAAACTTAAAGTTCGATTTAGAATCCTATCATTTAAATATTCTTTCGTCGTCGTCGCCGTGATCTTCTGCCTATGTTGGGTGTTGAGTCGTTTGGTCTGCCTTTATTATAGAGTATGTACTTACCTCAGAGATGAACTTGCTCAAAAGATGTTCATATTTATGCTTCATTGTAGTTAAACATTGAGGGAAAAAAATCATTGGGAAGTAATAGGGATTTTGGGATAGGGACTATATACGTGGAGGGTGTAGGGGAATTGAAAGAAAAAATATACATAAGATCCTGAACGGAACTGATCGACGGATGGATGAATGTAGTGATAATTTTTTGGTTTTTAGTTGATAGTATTGAGATGAAGTTGTTTTGTATGTGGAAGTCGATGTTCTTCAAAATAAGTCTAAAGTTAGCAAATGTGGAGTCACATCTGCGCTCGTGATTTTCACTCTGAAGGAGCCACACGGTACGATGCAATTTGGCCCATTCCCTAAGGACCAATAAAATTTCCTCTCAAATACTTACGAGTCCAAATGTACACCAACACCAACGCATCCTCACCACACTCCACCCCAAATACTAACAACTAAATAATCTTGAAAAAGTTTCTATCCTCAATGTCTTCATCATGACTTCTCTGCTGGCTGCTATTTCCCTCTCTTGCACAGTAAATGTACGTAAAATTGTAGGGTACCTACCTATAGTACGTACGTTAAGTGGAATGGTCCAATCCATTGGTTTTTTTAAATACTTTTTTCTTCTTCAAAACTTTTCCCCCGTCACATAAACTGCACCCTCATTTAAAATCAATGATTTCATTTTCCTATAAATAACGTATCATCTATACCGTTACCGGCGTTGGCTAGTCCAGGTCCTGGTCCCGGTCCCGGTTCTGCTCTCATCGTGGTTCTTCTTCTGGCTTTGGTTCTCATAAGTACGTTTATAGAGATGGTCACGTCGTAAAAATAAATTCTTTAAAAATCCTTTCACATGCTCCTGCAGGTGCTTTTAAATGGGATCAAATTCTACTTTACGTACTTTCATCCTTTAAAATAATAAAATTGTATGAGTAACTAATGAACTAATGGTTTAGTCGCACTTGGGGAGCATTTCTAAACTTTACAATAATATATTATGTATAGACATATTGAACTTGAGTTTTCAAACTTGGGGGGCTAGAATATCACTAACAACGTGTCATACCATAATATACCATGTCCACACTGTGCCATACACATACACTATACATTAACATTAACGTTACTGTCACTGTAACTATTTCATACATGTGCATATCGCGATCCTAAAAAATAGATTTTTTTTGTAGATGGAAAAACAACATCCTTCTCCTTCCTTTGTGTCATACATTTCTTAATTACAGTTTTATTCTTATACAAATTATACATGAGTCAGTACAGCGTACACACTACAGATATGAGCTGAGCAAATATCATACAATGATTTAAATGTCGAATGAAGAGAATTGTGGTTCGACAAGTCACAGTGAAGATCGATTTGGTTAGGAAAACGAAGATGAAAATGAATGAGTGTTGTGAGAACATTGGGTAGGGTCGGTGCTTATGTTAATGATGCACGGATGGGTGGTGGAGAATCTCCGTTGGCGACTTTGCGCCTCATTTGGTAACAAGTTGGACCCACATTCGTCATCCAAAGGGTGGCCGCCTGTCACCACGTTTTCTCCATTCTCATCTACTTTCGGCTGACGCTCTCATAACAATCTCTGCGTGGATCCATTTCCATTTAATTACCTCTGAGAAAACCCCCACTTCTTCCATAAAGTTTGTTCTGCATATGTACATATAATTATATTGGGTATTCCGTATATAATGTATTATTATGCCCATGTTACGTATGTAAGCTTACATTGTATTTTCAATTTTTTTTACGTCTTCGTAGAAAAGCAGTATGATTTTTTTTGTCTCGGTGATTTCCGTATCTAATATTTTAAGTTTTCTTTTTAGATTAGTAAATAGCTTCAATGGGTATTTCATCCTATACAAACTTAAGCTGTAAAATCCTTGCTAAATGACTTCAAGAATTATCAGCAATTAGAGCAATGCTAACACGCTGAGGCTTCTAAGTCCAGGTCACTTCTACATACAAAAACGTGCATATATAAACAAAAGGACCCGCTTTACTTGAATGAGCTGGTAAGTACAAACACTCAAATAGTGTTTGCTACATATTTATACCAAGTACTGATACCAGCGGTATTACTCTTGATGAAAATGATAAAAAAATAATGTAAAATTTTTATCAAGTAAAAGCAATTGGCTTTTGTCATCACAAGCCTTCCACTATGCTTTCACTAATGGAAATGAAAAACTTTGCATATTTAATCCATATGAATAATTACTGCTCTCCATAAAATCCAGGAACATGCTGGATACGCTTGAAAAATTTGTGAGTGTGCTGGAGATGCTATTTTTCTTAGCATGCATATAGGTAGATTACTATGGGGTACAGAAAAATATCGTTAATGTGTTGTGAATTTGTGTATAAACTTACTTTATTTTCATCTATTTTCACTATTTTTCACTTTAGGTTATAATACAGCGTTATATCGATTTAAATC